>CM077240.1:32403356-32473356 GCA_039654775.1 Spinibarbus caldwelli
AAACTGTGGCTAATGACTAATTTCCTCTCGCTCTTTTGCCATTTAATTGCCAGTGTTTGGGTTGCATTTGTAACTCAATCCGGTGCTACGAGCAGCTACTACAAGCAAAGGTCAAAGCGACATCAGCTGGGGTCAAACCTGCTTCCAGTGACCCGAGTCTGGCCCCATTTCACCCATGAACTCAGAGATTATCTCAAAGTCAGAAGAGAGTTACAGCATCAAACTGACATATTTTGTGGCTGATTCAATTCAGTCATTCATTATCCAAACATGTATGTAAAGTGACCCACATTTGGTTTTTGACCACAGAAAATGTGTACAATTTAACTCTTCACTCTTGGAGCCAAATTGAGATCCCAATATCTCTAAAAAACTGAACCGTATACGGCCTTTCAAATGGAGATAACAAATGAAAAGTTTAAGAACCAGAAGGAAATTAAGATAGCTTTAATGCATCTTGAGTAACAGGCATGCAAACTTTGGAAAAATTATATTTTTGTCACTCAGACAGGTATGTTCTTTGCAATGGTTTTGATAGAGGGAAACAAGATACATTTGTTTTTTGTTTTTTAACATTACAGGTGCTGGTCATATAATTAGAATATCATCAAAAAGTTGATTTATTTCACTAATTCCATTCAAAAAGTGAAACTTGTTTATTATATTCATTCATTACACACAGACTGATATATTTCAAATGTTTATTTCTTTTAATTTTGATGATTATAACCGACAACTAAGGAAAATCCCAAATTCAGTATCTCAGAAAATTAGAATATTGTGAAAAGGTTCAATATTGAAGACACCTGGTGCCACACTCTAATCAGCTAATTAACTCAAAACACCTGCAAAGGCCTTTAAATGGTCTCTCAGTCTAGTTCTGTAGGCTACACAATCATGGGGAAGACTGCTGACTTGACAGTTGTCCAAAAGACGACCATTGACACGTTGCACAAGGAGGGCAAGACACAAAAGGTCATTGCAAAAGAGGCTGGCTGTTCACAGAGCTCTGTGTCCAAGCACATTAATAGAGAGGTGAAGGGAAGGAAAAGATGTGGTAGAAAAAAATGTACAAGCAATAGGGATAACCGCACCCTGGAGAGGATTGTGAAACAAAACCCATTCAAAAATGACGGGGAGATTCACAAAGAGTGGACTGCAGCTGGAGTCAGTGCTTCAAGAACCACTACGCACAGATGTATGCAAGACATGGGTTTCAGCTGTCGCATTCCTTGTGTCAAGTCACTCTTGAACAACAGACAGCGTCAGAAGCCTCTCGCCTGGGCTAAAGACAAAAAGGACTGGACTGCTGCTGAGTGGTCCAAAGTTATGTTCTCTGATGAAAGTAAATTTTGCATTTCCTTTGGAAATCAGGGTCCCAGAGTCTGGAGGAAGAGGGGAGAGGCACACAATCCACGTTGCTTGAGGTCCAGTGTAAAGTTTCCACAGTCAGTGATGGTTTGGGGTGCCATGTCATCTGCTGGTGTTGGTCCACTGTGTTTTCTGAGGTCCAAGGTCAACGCAGCAACGCAGTTTTAGAGCACTTCATGCTTCCTGCTGCTGACCAACTTTATGGAGATGCAGATTTCATTTTCCAACAGGACTTGGCACCTGTACACAGTGCCAAAGCTACCAGTATCTGGTTTAAGGACCATGGTATCCCTGTTCTTAATTGGCCAGCAAACTCGCCTGACCTTAACCCCATAGAAAATCTATGGGGCATTGTGAAGAGGAAGATGCGATATGCCAGACCCAACAATGCAGAAGAGCTGAAGGCCACTATCAGAGCAACCTGGGCTCTCATAACACCTGAGCAGTGCCACAGACTGATCGACTCCATGCCACGCCGCATTGCTGCAGTAATTCAGGCAAAAGGAGCCCCAGCTAAGTATTGAGTGCTGTACATGCTCATACTTTTCATGTTCATACTTTTCAGTTGGCCAAGATTTCTAAAAATCCTTTCTTTGTATTGGTCTTAAGTAATATTCTAATTTTCTGAGATACTGAATTTGGGATTTTCCTTAGTTGTCAGTTATAATCATCAAAATTAAAGAAATAAACATTTGAAATCTATCAGTCTGTGTGTAATGAATGAATATAATATACAAGTTTCACTTTTTGAATGGAATTAGTGAAATAAATCAACTTTTTGATGATATTCTAATTATATGACCAGCACCTGTATTTGTTCTTCAGACATTCATCTTTAAAAGAAAAATGTATCAGCAAAGTGACCCACATTTGGTTTTTCACCAAATTTACTCATGGAGCCACACTGAGATCCCCATTTCTCTAAACTAAAGCAAACAGGGCCATAAAAATGGAGATACCAAAAAAAAATAATAATAATTCTCAGGAAGCAACATCTAAAAAGGTATTATGATAACTTCAAAACTTCTTGAGTTACAGGCGTGCAAACTTTGGAAAATACATGGTTTTGTCAATCAGTCGGGTATGTTCTACACAGTTGTGAGAGAGAGAAACAAGACATATTTCAAGTTGAAAATCCATTGTTCTTCAGAAATTCCTCTTAAAAACAAAGTATCTGCTGTATGCATAGGGACCGACATTCGATTTTTTTTTACCACTGAAAAAGTGTAAAATGTACTCATGGAGCCACATTAAGATCCCCATATCTCTGGAATTGAATCATACAGAGCCTTAAAAATTGGTATAAAAAAAGAAATGTTTGTTAAGAACAAGAATCTAAAAGAAAATCAAGATGTCTTTAATGCATCTTGAGTTATAGGCATGCAAACCTTGTGCAAAGAAGAAAAAAAAATTTTTTTTCCAATTTTTGAAACTACCACTATTGGCATATAATGAATCAAAGAATGCTAAAGTCAACTGATTTTGAGCTACCAATCTCTGTGTAAAAATAACAATGATGCTGCCATCTTTCTAAAGTCATTTTCCGACTCCTGTAATTTGGCTCCAAATCTAATGTGACAAACTTAATTGTAACCCACCTCTACAAAACAGTGTATTATTCAGTAAATATTCATCCATGACATTTAATATTTTGGGTTTCATCACTATATATGTTTGTCTTTCTACAGAAAAAAATATGAAAAAAAAATCTAAAAGGGTATTAAGACATCTTTAAGGCATGCAAACTTTGGAAAATACATGTTTTTGCCAATCAGATGAGTTTGTTATACACAGTTGTTTTGATAGAGGGAAACAAAATACATTTTTAAGTTGAAAACTCATTGTTCTTCGGACATTCCTCATTAAAACAACAAGTATCAGCTGTATGCATAAGGAACCACATTTCGTTTTTGACCACTGAAAATGTGTACAATTTACTCCTGGAGCCACATTGAGATCCCCATATCTCTGGAACTGAACCATACAAGGCCTTAAGAATTGGTATACCAAAAGAAATCTTTGTTAAGAACCAGAATCTAAAAGAAAATTAAGATGTCTTTAAAGTATTTTGAGTTACAGGCATGCTTGGCAGAAAAAAAAAAAATTTTAATCCAAAAAAAAATCTAATTTTTGACCAGTCACCACTGGCATATAATAAAACAAAGATGGCTAAAGTCAACAGATTTTACTAACAGAACTACCAATCTCTGAGTAAAAATAACACAATGATGCTGCCATCTTTCTTAAGTCATTTTCCGACTCCTGGAATTTGGCTCCAAATCTCATGTGACATTCTACAAAACAGTGGATTATTCAGTAGCCTAAATATTCATCCATGACATTTAATATTTTGGGTTTCATCACTATTTATGTTTGTCGTTCTTCAGAAAAAATATGAACAAAATCAAAAAATTGAGCCGAGGAAGTTTCCGAAATCTGGTTGATTTGACACAAAGTGACCCAGAAGCCGGGAACTGATGACACAACACACAAAATGAGCGCTGATGGCTCCTGACAACACAACACTAATGCGATTTCACACACGTTCAGGTCCAAGCTGTAAAACAGCTGGCCGTCCTAACGACTAGCGGTCAAGTGCACTTACAGAAGTGTCTTGAAATGGTCGTGATGAGACGACAAAAGTCCTTGGCTCTGCTAATGACTCTATGCAACCATCCTTAAAGTGAATGAGGCAAAAAGTGAAAATGAGACACTTGCAAAGTGTTAAATTAAACCGTTTGTGTGTAGGTTCTTAATTATAGTAGAGCCCTGCATTTCAGCCTGACTTTTTTATGCCTCTAGGGCCGGGCTTCGGGCCAATTTTCACATCATAGTTCAGATGCGGGCCGGGCCTCGGGCCTGTTTTAGGCTTCTCCTTATTTTGATATTTTAGACATCCATCAATTAGTGATGAAAAAAATTGCACGAGAAACAACACGAGACCGTGATACCGCGACTGTCAAGAGCAGCTCAACGGTGTTTAGTGTCCAGCAGCAGAGAGTGTGCTGTCAGCGCAGCTCAAGAGTTCTGCGTTCAAACACACGCAATAGCCTCAAGCTTGCCGCAAATCCCCAGCAAAAGTAAACCATGAATATGTCAGGGGGAAACAGTAAGGAGATATTTGAATTATTTACTAATAAACTAGTGTTTTCTGAGTCCATGTCACATGGATGAAGTTGCTGATCCTGACTCGCCGTCTCCTAGACGTGCCTTTAGAGAGAAATGCATCTTGTGATTATGGTTATGATAATGAAAGAGTTTTTGTTTTCGATTTGTTTTATTTCGTTAAGCTTTCTATAGACATATTTATCATATCTGTGAGGCATGTAGGCTATTCGCTGAGTTTCATTTTTGTTCAAGATGAGACGGCAGAAATTGCATGTTTGTATTCTTTATTTTTTTTTAAAAAGTATGTTTTGTTGATATTATGAGTGCACACAAACAAAAACCCCTTTACAGTTCCGAATGATGTATTACTCCTACCTTTATGATCACAAATAAAGTTTAAACATTGTTATGCTTGAACTGTTTTATATCTATAGATTTTATTTTAGCCAAGTTGTGATGATTTGAGAAGGCTAAATTGTTCAAACATATGATCAGCTTACTGTATGCCGCTGGCCGCTTGGTCGTTACTTTAAAATACAAAAACTTATAACGAACACAAAATGCTCCAAACGTTTTTCTAAATTAACTTAAATTATTACGAAATATAATCACTTTGCCATTACATACAAAACTGAACTATTTTAATAGCTGAAACAGTATAAGCTGTTTTGGGAGAAGGGGGATAAAAAAGACGGGCTCGGGTCGGTAATTCTGATGAGCTGTGGGCTAGGGCCTGTGCGTCTCAGGCCAGGGCCGGGCTAGGGCTTAAATTTGAGGCCCGTGCAGGGCTCTAAATTATAGCATTTTAAGGAAATGCCCAACAAACTCTGCAGCAGAAGAGAAGAATGTATGTTTGGACTTATTTCTGTCCCCGATTGCTTTTACAGCCTCTTATCATGAAAGCCCGGAGTTAGCAGGACAACATCTGTTTTCCTTATTGATTTTATTCCTTTTGGAACACATACTGTGCAGGCGGAAAGAGAAATCCAGCCAGTCATCGCCAGAATCAGCGCTCCGGCCAACGAGAAGGGACACGAGTGACAAATCACCAGGGCTGAATCTGGAAATTGCATTTCAAGGTCTCTATGTTGGTTGCCAGTGTTTACTGTCATCCAGGGTAAAGAGCAAATAAAAGCAAAAACACATTTGAGGCTCATATAATCAGCCCATCTGGCAATATTTCACATTCAGACTCAGTGGTGACCAACTTTACACTTCAACTCAGTAAATTACATCGACTCGTAATGGACATGACAGTAAACCAGCACCCTCTTGTGGATGAGCTCATGTGTGAATCTGACCCAAAACATGTCCAGGTCACATTCACAAAGAAAAAAAATAAGAAAAAATTATTTAATACTTTTTGAAAGAAGCCTTTTGTAGAACCATTAGGAGCTTTTTCATTGCTATACTGCAAAGTTAATTAAGCACATTTCCCCCCCAAACTGTAATGCTTACATATGTTTTCTGTCAACTGTACATACATGTATGTATGTATGTATGTATGTATGTATGTATATATTATATTATATTATTATTATTATATATACACATACAACATAGCCTATATATCTATATCTCTCTCTCTCTCTCTCTCTCTATATATATATATATATATATATATATATATATATATATATACACATACATACACACACAGTATCTCACAAAAGTGAGTACACCCCTCACATTTCAGCAACTATTTTATATCTTCTCAAGGGACAATACTATAAAAATGAAACTTGGATATATTTTAGAGTAGTCAATGTGCAACATGTTTAGCCGTGTAGATTTACTGTCCTCTGAAAATAACTCAACACACAGCCATTATTGTCAAAATATCTGGCAACAAAAGTGAGTACACCCTAAGTGAACATTTCAAAACTGTGTCCAAAGTGTCAATATTTTGTGTGAGCACCACAGTTATCTAGCACTGCCTTAATCCTCCTGGGCTTGGAATTGACCAGAGCTGCACAGGTTGTTGCTGGGATCCTCTTCCACTCCTCCATAATGACATCACGGAGCTGCTGGATGTTAGACATGACGCTTCTCCACCTTCAGCTTGAGGATGCCCCACATGTGCTCAACAGGGTTCAGGTTTGGAGACATACTTGACCATTCCGTCACCTTCAGCTTCATCAGCAAGGCAGTTGTCATCTTGGCCGTGTGTTTGGGGTCATTATCATGTTGGAAAACCCAGTTTCTGAAGGGAGGGTATCATGTTCTGCTTCAGAATGTCACAGTACATGTTGGAATCCATGTTTCCCTCAATGAACCGCAGCTCTCCAGTACCAGCAGCACTCATGCAGCCCCAGACCATGATGCTACCACCACCATGCTTGACTGTAGGCAAGACACAATTTTCTTGGTACTCCTCACCAGGCCGTCACCACACATGCTGGACACCATCTGAGCCAAACAAGTTTATCTTAGTCTCATCAGACCACAGGACATGGTTCCAGTAATTCATGCTCTTGGACAGGTTGTCTTCAGCAAACTGTTTGCAGGCTTTCTTGTGAGCCAGCTTCAGAAGAGGCTTCCTTCTGGGACGACGGCCATGCAAACTGACTTGTTGCAGTGTGTGGCGTATGGTCTGAGCACTGACAAGCTGACCTTCCACTTCTGCAACCTCTAAAGCAATGCTGGCAGCACTCATGCGTATGCTTTTGAGGCCAGTTTCTGCACCTGACGCACACCACGAGGACTCAACTTCTTTGATCAACCCTTGTGAGGGCTGTTCCGAGTGGAACCCGTCTTGGAAAACCTCTGTGTGACGCTGGCCACTGTACTGTAACTCAGTTTCAGGGTGTTACCGATCTTCTTATAGCCTAGGCCATCTTTGTGGAGAGCAACAATTCTAATTCTCCAATCCTCAGAGAGTTCTTTGCCATGAGGTGCTATGTTGAACATCTAGTGGTCAGTATGAGAGAATTGTACTCAAAGCACCAAATTTTAACTGCTCTAATACAAGATACACAAATTTGTATAGTCCTGTCAAGCAGACAAAAACATGAACACGATGAATAGGACATGTGGCTTTGCATGGTTAAACGTCGTATAGCTGTTATCACTTAGGGTGTACTCACTTTTGTTGCCAGCCATTTTGACAATAATGGCTGTATGTTGAGTTATTTTCAGAGGACAGTAAATCTACACTGCTATACAAGTTGCACAGTGACTACTCTAAAATATATCAAAGTTTCATTTTTATAGTATTGTCCCTTGAGAAGATATAATAAAATAGTTGCTGAAATGTGAGGGGTGTACTCACTTTTGTGAGATACTGTATCTATATCTATATCTATCTATCTATCTATCTATCTATATACACACAGGTGCATCTCAATAAATTAGAAAGTCGTGGAAAAGTTCATTTATTTCAGTAATTCAACTCAAATTGTGAAACTCGTATAAAATAAATTCAGTGCACACAGACTGAAGTAGTTTAAGTCTTTGGTTCTTTTAATTGTGATGATTTTGGCTCACATTTAACAAAAACCCGCCAATTCACTATCTCAACAAATTAGAATACTTTATAAGACAATAAAAAAAAACATTAATGAATTGTTGGCCTTCTGGAAAGTATGTTCATTTACTGTATATGTCCTCAATACTTGGTAGGTGCTCCTTTTGCTTTAATTACTGCCTCAATTCGGCGTGGCATGGAGGTGATCAGTTTGTGGCACTGCTGAGGTGGTATGGAAGCCCAGGTTTCTTTGACAGTGGCCTTCAGCTCAGCTGCATTTTTTGTTCTCTTGTTTCTCATTTTCCTCTTGACAATACCCCATAGATTCTCTATGGGGTTCAGGTCTGGTGAGTTTGCTGGCCAGTCAAGCACACCAACACCATGGTCATTTAACCAACTTTAGGTGCTTTTGGCAGTGTGGGCAGGTGCCAAATCCTGCTGGAAAATGAAATCAGCATCTTTAAAAAGCTGGTCAGCAGAAGGAAGCATGAAGTGCTCCAAAATTTCTTGGTAAACGGGTGCAGTGACTTTGGTTTTCAAAAAACACAATGGACCAACACCAGCAGATGACACTGCACCCCAAATCATCACAGACTGTGGAAACTTAACACTGGACTTCAAGCAACTTGGACTATGAGCTTCTCCACCCTTCCTCCAGACTCTAGGATCTTGGTTTCCAAATGAAATACAAAACTTGCTCTCATCTGAAAAGAGGACTTTGGACCACTGGGCAACAGTCCAGTTCTTCTTCTCCTTAGCCCAGGTAAGACGCCTCTGACGTTGTCTGTGGTTCAGGAGTGGCTTAACAAGAGGAATACGACAACTGTAGCCAAATTCCTTGACACGTCTGTGTGTGGTGGCTCTTGATCCCTTGACCACAGCCTCAGTCCATTCCTTGTGAAGTTCACCCAAATTCTTCAATCGATTTTGCTTGACAATCCTCATAAGGCTGCGGTTCTCTCTGTTGGTTGTGCATCTTTTTCTTCCACACTTTTTCCTTCCACTCAACTTTCTGTTAACATGCTTGGATACAGCACTCTGTGAACAGCCAGCCTCTTTGGCAATGAATGTTTGTGGCTTACCCTCCTTGTGAAGGGTGTCAATGACTGTCTTCTGGACAACTGTCAGATCAGCAGTCTTCCCCATGATTGTGTAGCCTAGTGAACCAAACTGAGAGACCATTTTGAAGGCTCAGGAAACCTTTGCAGGTGTTTTGAGTTGATTAGCTGATTGGCATGTCACCATATTCTAATTTGTTGAGATGGTGAATTGGTGGGTTTTTGTTAAATGTGAGCCAAAATCATCACAATTAAAAGAACCAAAGACTTAAACTACTTCAGTCTGTGTGCATTGAATTTATTTAATACACGAGTTTCACAATTTGAGTTGAATTACTGAAATAAATGAACTTTTCCACGACATTCTAATTTGAGATGCACCTGTATATCTATATCTATCTAAATCTATATCTATCTCAATCTATCTATATATTATATTGTGTGTATATATATATATATATATATATATATATATATATATATATACACATACACACACACACACACACATACATACAGCGGCTCAAAAGTTTGGGATCAGTAAGATTTTTAATGTTTTTTAAGAGTCTCTTCTGCTCATCAAGGCTGTATTTATTCGATCAAAAACACAAAAACAGTAATATTGTAAAATCTTATTGCAATTTCTAATATTGGTTTCCTATTTTAATATATTTTAAAATAGAATTTATTTCTGTGACGCAGTGCTGAATTTTCAGCATCATTACTCCAGTCTTCAGTGTCACATGATCCTTCAGAAATCATTCTAATATGCTGATTTATTATGAGTGTTGAAACTGTTGTGCTGCTTCATATTGTTTTTTGGAACGTGATACTTTTTTCTTTGATGAATACAAAGTTAAAAAGAGCAGCATTTGTTCAAAATAGAAATCTTTTCTAACAATATAAGTCTTTGCTATGACTTTTTATTCATTTAATACATCCCTCCTGAATAAAAGTATTAATTTCTTAAAAAAAAAAAAAAAACCTAAGAAAAAATATACTGACCCCAAACTTTTGAATAGCATTGTATATTGTAACACAAAAATTCTTTTTTTTAAATAAATGCTGTTCTTTTTAACTTTTTATTAATCAGAGAATCCTAAAAAAAAATATCACAGGTCCCAAAAAAAAATATGAAGCAGCACAATGGTTTCCAACATTGATTATAAATCAGCATATTAGAATGATTTCTGAAGGATCATGTGACACTGAAGACTGGAGTAATGATGCTGAAAATTCAGCTTTGATCACAGAAATAAATTACATTTTAAAGTATATTAAAATAGAAAACTGTAATTTTAAATTGCAATATTTCACAAAATAACAGTTTTTTTCTGTATTTTTGATCAAATAGATACAGTCTTGATGAGCAGAAGAAACTTCTTTAAAAAAACATTAAAAATCTTATTGATCCCAAACTTTTGAGCGGCAGTGTATATATACACACACATTTTAAATTTATTAATAGAACATAATTCATTATATAGAGTATGTGTGTGTGTTAATATTGTTTGTGCTATAATGCACAAACAAATAAAATAATAATTATCTATGCTAATTAAAATGTTCTTGCATTATAAAAATTAGAAAAAAGAATTGGGAATTGGGGATAAAAGTGTTTAATTGTCATGTCAACATTGTAATGACTTCCTTAAAGTCCTAAAACAGGCCTTTTTTCATAAAACAAAATATAATATTTTTTGGGTTATTATGACTTGAACATGTTTGCTCAAAAATGTCTAATAAAAATCTGAGAAGTAAGACTCAAACAGTGACTTTCAATGCTCATCTTACAATATTAAAGAGAAAAGAAAAATCAGTGCACTGTACCATTACAGTCCATGATTTATTCTTAACTGGGCTTGTACTGTGACCAAAAAGTGTTTTCTATGTAAAAAGGCTACAGTATTTTGCAAAAAAAGAAAGTTTTTCTCTCTTTCTGTCACTCTTGCTTTCGGTTTTGGCTGCTTTTAGGCTTGAGGGAAAAAATCCTTTTGTCAACTTCAATTAAATTTCCATTTCATTGCATTTTTCATTGCAAGCGCCTGGCAGTCTATGGCCAACTCTATAACGGCATGTACAGGGAGATAAACATTTCCATGTTTTGAGTGGAAAAGCCCTGGGAAACGACCCTCTCGGACACATATTCTCATTTTTCTATGTCCTGGAACGGCTGATGAAGTATTACAGCAAACAATAGGGGGAAATTAATCAGTAAACCAGGTGCACGGATCCAGCCGGCAGAGATGAACTAAACTGAAGTCATTCCCAGACACAATATATCAGCCGGAGAGGACGCTTCAACATCAAGGGAGGAGACAAGGGCATTTCAGTGAAACATTTACAATCTGGGTCAGCAGCTAGTCAAACAGCAACATATCAGAGGACAGATGAGGAGACGACCTGCAGCGCCACAGCAGAGCTCTGAGACACAACACATCTGCACACAGTAGACCAAAACATTCTTTTTGATGATTTTTCCATTGCTTTTCTAGTTAGAGCAGAAGGGTTTTAACAAATCAATTTAGAGTTTGCATTTACATTTACATGTATTTGGCAGACACTTTTATTCAAAGTGACATACAAAAGAGGAACAAAAGCTCTTAATGAGTTTGGACTCATAAACAGCAATTTCTGATTAAATATTTTCGAAATTAGCATAACTAAAACAACAATCCATATAAAAATGTCCATGAGTTTTCAAGGCCTGGAAATTACAATGTTAAATTTCCTTGTTTTTCCCAAGAGAGGTTACATTTCATCCCAATATAATATCATATAAATATAATAAATATAATATAATATAGATAAATTATCATGATTATACTGATATATTTATAAAGTAAAATGAGTCTGATATATTATACAATGATTTATAACATTTTATAATATGTTTATACATATAATATAAATTTGGTGGGAAATGTACTTAATTGTCATGAAAATTGTGTTAATAAAATTCAAAATCTTAATAGTTTTAAAAATCTTCATTTAATTTCATAGAATGTAAAATATAGTTTCTAATTTTTATTTATTTATTTATTTATTTTACTTGGGATAAAATATGGTCTACACATTTTTCACTCTTTGACGACATAAATTCATCGAAATAATATTTTGCATGAAGAAAAATAAAGAGTCCAAAATATGACAATGATTTTAAAATATTTTTTAATTTACACGTTTTATAATTTAGATCTTATTACAATATATACACACACACACACACACACACACACATTACAGTACAGTACAGTACAATAATATGAATTTGGTTTATTGTCATTGTCATAAAAATGCAAAATATTACTGTTTTTTATTTTTGATCGTTTAATTTTACCTAATGATAATTCAAAATATACTCTTGAGTTTGGGTGAAATGTGATCAAATATGAAATTATTGAACAATTACATATTTTAGAACTGAGCATAACTATAAAACAATACAATCACCATACAAATGTCCATGAGCAAAAGACAGTTTCTCGTTTCTTCCTTTTGGGTTTGAATTTGAATATCATGAATATGGATCTGAATATGATCTGCACGGGGGGGACACTGCAACAGTTTTCTCTGGTGGGAAGAGTGTACACACACACACACACACACACAGTCCTGCATAATACTGCATCCATCCTCAACAATACAACTCAACACAAGCATTTCATCCATTCACATCACTAACACACGCCAGTACACATCCAGCTGCGGTCACACAACACACAACCTCAGAGCTCCGCGTCAAAACCGAGAAAACGAGAAACGCAGCAAAACGTGCCGACGACACTGAAAAGTTGTGCTCTAAACAGTCGCACCACATTTTCCACCCACAACAAGCTGAACACAACACCGGACAGAGAGAGAACCGCGGCGTTCGCACTGATTTCCAGACGCGCCTGCGTCATAATAGACAAACAGCACGTCATAATGGATCAAAGACACAAAGTAACAGCGGCGGCGCGCCAAAAGCATCTTACCTCAATGCGAGCTCGAGCGCGTCTGGCAGCTGTTTGGCGTCTAAACTCGCGGATAATGTGAGACGGGGCAGGTTGGTTGGCTGGTTGGCTGGGAAGGAACTACAGGAAGTGAGGGGCAGATCCAGAGAACATTCACTCAGGACCTGCGCAGATCAGCCGGACACAACACAACACTCGGGCCGTGTCGCAAATAACACACTACCGTACTACACGTGCCATTTTAAAAGTATGGTATATAAAAAAACAACAGTATGCATAGTATTTTGAATGTATTTTCTGTACTATAATTTATAAAGGCCTTGTTTGATGTATTAGTTTACGGAATAGTGTACAGTATATACTGTATACTGCATACTACATACTATTTTCTTAAATAGTAAGTTAAACAACAGAATGCTACACATTGCATTTTAAAAAAAAATTGTTATAAGCCATTTTTTATTTTAGAGGGCAGCACAACCAATATTACCATAAATACTAAATTATTATATATAATATTAAAGTACCAATATTTTAGACAGATCCATGTTTTTTAGAGTATAATTTAGTATTTAGCATGAAATTTAATCCACATTATAAGCTTAAAAACGAATGAACTGTGTTATCAAATATATTTTTAGAAAAGTTGTATGTATGAAGGGTTTGTGTGATGATATAAATTAAATGTAAAAATATTTGATTATGCTCTGAAGTTGTTAATAGATGATTAAAAAAATCAAAAAGATTTCATGTTTGAAAGTTTAGCCCATTATATATTAAATATTAAAAATTATCATATTCAATAGCTATAATTAATCAATTTATCACCAGATCACAAAAAAAAAGTATATTTAAGGTATCGATGTGCATAAGTCTAAGCATGTTTATAGATTACTTTACATTTACATTTAGTCATTTAGCGGACGCTTTTATCCAAAGCGAATTACAAATGAGGACAATGGAAGCAATCAAAATCAACAAAAGAGCAATGATATGCAAGTGCTATAACAAGTCTCAGTTAGCTTAACGCAGTACACGTAGCAAGTTTTTTTTTAAAGAATAAATAAAAAGAAAACAGATAGAATAGAAAAAGAATAGAGTAAGCTAGTGTTAAAGGCCTTTTTTGCTTTTGTTAATTGTATAATAAAAAGAAAACAAATAAATATAATACAAAAAGATTAGAAAAGCTAGTGTTAGTTGTTTTTTTTAAGAATAGAATTAGAATAGAGAGTGCTAGAGTTAGAGGGTCAAATAAAGATGGAAGAGATGTGTTTTTAGCCGATTCTTGAAGATGGCTAAGGATTCAGTTGCTCGGATTGAGTTGGGCAGGTCATTCCACCAGGAGGGAACATTTAAAAGTCAGAGAAAGTGATTTTGTGCCTCTGTGGGATGGCACAATAAAGCGACATTCACTTGCAGAACACAAGTTTCTAGAGGGCACATAAGTCTGAAGTAATGAGTTTAGGTAAAGGGGTGCAGAGCCAGAGGTGGTTTTTGTAGGCAAACATTAATGCCTCGAATTTTATGTGAGCAGCTATTGGTAGCCAGTGCAAATTGATAAAGAGGTGTGACATGCATTCTTTTTGGCTCATTAAAAATTAATCTTGCTGCTGCGTTCTGGATTAATTGTAAAGGTTTGATAGAACTGACTGGAAGACCTGCCCAGAGAGCATTGCAATAGTCCAGCCTGGACAGAACAAGAGCTTGAACAAGGAGTTGTGAAGCATGTTCCGAAAGAAAGGGCCTGATCTTCTTGATGTTGAATAGAGCAAATCTGCAGGCCCAGGCGGTTTTAGCAATGTGGTCTGAGAAAGTCAGCTGATCATCAACCATAACTCCAAGGTTTCTGGCTGTTTTTGAAGGAGTTATGGTTGATGTGCCTAACTGGATGGTGAAATTGTGATGAAACGATGGGTTTGATGGAACCACAAGCAGTTCTGTCTTGGCAAGGTTGAGTTGAAGGTGATGGTCCTTCATCCAGCAAGAAATGTCTGTTAGACATGCTGAGATGCGAGCAGCTATTGTCGGATCATCAGGATGGAATGAGAAGTAGAGTTGAGTGTCATCAGCATAGCAGTGATATGAAAAGCCATGTTTTTGAATGACAGAACCCAGTGATGCCATGTAGACAGAGAAGAGAAGTGGTCTAAGAACTGAGCCCTGAGGCACCCCAGTAGTTAGATGTTGTGACTTGGACACTTCACCTCTCCAAGTTACCTTGAAGGACCTATCTGAGAGGTAAGACTCAAACTTCTGGAGTGCGGTTCCTAAGATGCTCTTTGCCAATAGGGTTGACAGGAGGATCTGGTGGTTAACCATGACAAAAGCAGCGGACAGATCCAGCAAGATGAGTATTGAAGATTTGGAATCTGCTTTTGCCAGTCTTATGGTTTCATCAACTGAGAGCAAAGCCGTCTCGGTTGAATGTCCACTTCTGAAAACAGACTGGTTGCTGTCGAGGAGGTTGTTCTGTGTGAGAAAGGCAGAGACTTGGTTGAACATAGCTCGTTCAAGTGTTTTTCCAATGAAAGATATAAGGGAAACCGGTCTGTAGTTCTCTAAAAGAGTTGGGTTAAGGGTGGGTTTCTTAAGTAGTGGGGTTATATGAGCCTGTCTAAATGCTGAGGGAAAAACACCAGTGTGAAGGGATGTGTTAATGATGTGAGTGAGTGCAGGTACAACTGGAGGAGAAATGGCTTGAAGGAGATTAAATGGAATAGGATCAAGCGGACTAGTAGTAGGATGATTAGAAAGGATGAGTTTGGAGACTTCTGCCTCAGAGAGTCAAGAGAAGGATGTGAACGAGTGTATGCTTGCTGGTAAGATGTGCTTGACAGATTGTGGTGTGAAAAATTGTGCACTGATGGTTTTAATTTTATTAATGAAGAATGTGGCAAAGTCGTCAGCTGTTAGAGTTGATGAAGGAGGGGGAGGAGGAGGACAAAGGAGGGAAGAAAAAGTTTTAAAGGGCATGCAGGAGTTAGACAAATTGTTAATTTTGTTATGATAGTATGTCCTTTTAGCAGTGGAGACATTAGCAGAGAAGGTCATTAAGGTCAGTAGGATTTTTAGATTTGCGCCACACCATTTCAGCAGCCCTGAGCTTAGAACGATATTCACGGAGAACATCAGACAGCCAAGGGGCAGAAGGGGTGGCACGGGCTGGCCTGGAAGACAAGGGGCAGACAAGGGGGGGGGGGGGGGGGGCCAAGATGAAACCATAGCAGATAGCCAGGAGGGTGAGAGTGCAGTGGAGTAACCAGTACATGATCAGTGGAGCAGTGTAGTGTGTAAATAAGGACCAGCTGGTTGCCTGATTTGTGAGTAGCCGTAGTTAACACTCTTGAGATCAAAAGAGGCAAGCAGAGTGTGGAAGTCTGCAGCCTGAGGTTTATCTATGTGGATGTTGAAGTCTCCAAGTATAACTAGGGGAGTACCATCCTCAGGAAAGGTTGAGAGCAGCACATCTAATTCATCGAAGTAGTTACCTTGTGGTCCTGGGGGTCGATAAAAAACTACAAAATGGATTTTAAAAGGGTGGGTAATAGTGACTGAATGTGATTCAAAGGAGCTGTTAATACCCAGAGAAGGTAAAGGAATAAATTTCCAATCATTAGAGATAAGCAGACCAGTACCTCCACCTCTTCCAGACAGACGGGAAGTGTGGGAAAATGAGAAATTATTGGAGAGTGCTACAGGAGTAGTAGTGTCCTCTGGTTTAATCCATATCTCTGTCAGGGCCATGAGGTTTAGTCTTGAATGACTAGTAAAAGATGTAATGAAATCTGCTTTGTTTACTGCAGACTGACAATTCCAGAGACCAACAGAAAAAGAAAGTAATGTATTAGCAGCCATAGGCAAAGTGCGCAGGTTGTTAGGATTGCGCTGCCTATAGTGTGTGATGCGTGGTTTGCGAGTGGTAGTAATAGTAGGGATATGGAAACACATAGTAAGAGCTGGTCATAAAATCTGAAACAGAAGTGAAGCAAGGTGCAGAAAAGAGGATGAATCAAAAGCGATACTTATGTGTCCCTGCGTGGTAGAGTCGCACGGTAGAGTCAAGGGTCTTTACACTCTTCGGTCTTCACACGATGGCTACCGCAGTATACTAACCTTTTGTATACCCGTTTGACAAAACGGAAATTGAATTCTGCTGAACACACTTTACTCTATATCACAACAAAAGCCTAAGCAAGCGCACGACACTGACAAGGTATGCGAAACAGTATGAGACCAAACGCAACTTCGGCACATCTCAACACAGTAAACAAAACAAGCGACCATACTTTATTGGACCATAAATATTATTTGAGTTTTAGTTAAAAGTGTTACGAAAAAATCTTGATTAGTTTTAAAACTTGATTTTTGTATATTTTATGAAAACCTTGTTGGCTCACTATAGACTAGGGTTATTACAGTTAATTAAAATGATAATAAAATAATTAATTAAATAATTGAAATAAATGTTAGTTGAAAATAAAATATTAAAAAAAAAAATTCTATTTAAACATTTTTTATTTTAAAATTAGTTGATGTACTGAAATAACTAAAACTGAAATAAATTAATAAAAACTATGCAGACATTAAAAAAACTACAAAAATATCAAAAACAACAAAATTGCTAAAATTAAAATGTTAAATCTAAAAACTAATCGAAAATATTAATAAAAACTACAAAAGTATCTTAATTCTATTAAAATAACACTACTAGTGAAATAATATACCCAAACTGAATGTCTCAGCACTCATCTTATTGAGACGCAGCTTCATAAGAGAGTAATTAGGATATTTCCAGACACAAACATCACTCTCGTAGTGCACATGTCTGTTTAATCATTGATCACCGATGAAACAAACATCTACCAGCATCGATACAATATGTTATGAATGTTAAAAAACGCAGTGGATAGAATTTCAATAAAAGATAGAAAAATATTAAGAAACTATAGAACATCACTTAAACTCCGCCTCATACAACAGCTGGTGAATTTTTAATTTGACGGCGCTCTTCTTGGCGTAAGGCAGCCGTCTGAGATACGGCAGTAAACTAAACAAGAACATCTCGTCCTCCAAGTCCTCGTTGGCCTCCATTTGCCACTTCCTCTTGCGTCCCGAACCCTGCGATCCCGACGCCAAGTAGTGCGAGGATCCGTCCAGCATCCCGTGATCACCCTCAAAGTCCTGCACCACAAACGCAGAGTTCCCGTCCGCCGTCCTCTCCTCCTCCTTGTCCTCTTCGTCTCGGTCCTCCTCCGGCTCATCAGCGGCCAGCGATCGGGACTGGATGAACGGCGTCAGGAATGACATCTGCCAGCTGTACTTCCAGCTGCGGTGGGACGTTCCTGAAGCTCGCCGGCGCTGCTCCGCACGCTTGTCTTTGATAAACATGTCCCGCAAGCTCTTCCATCTCCTGCGACAGTCCTCTTCTGCACACAGACACAACAAACACCGCTGAAGACATGCATGATATGATGCACACAACTCGTGCAGAAAAATGTCATGAAATTTGACATGACATTTTACATTTTTTAAGCATATGCATACTTAATGCACTTAACAATAATCGATAAACAGTGATTTTAGCATGTGCACACTTAATATTAAAACCTAAGGGCATTTTACAATCGTCAGTAAATAATCATTTAAAAATACAAATAATATAATTAACAATGCATTGTACAATAATCAAATTATTAGAATTATTGGAGATTTAAGGATGTGTGTGTTTAAATAATAATATAAACAATAAATTTTACAATATACAGGATTTAAATATATGCATACTTAATTGAATTAAAAACAAATATTGTAATAATCAATCAATAGCGATTTAAGCATATATATACACATATAATAAATGTTATAATTAATAACATAAATAATACATTGTATAATAAGCAAAAAAAAATTGTTTTAACTGTGTGTGTATATATTAATATAAATAATACATTGGATAAAGATAAAAAAATAATAGTGATTTAAGCATGAATATTTAACAAAACAAAAATTTTATAATAATAAATAAGTGATTTAAGCAATTTTAATTAATAATATAATTAACAATCATTCTTTCAATTATTAATATGTAGTAATTTAACTATATTTAATTCATAATATAATTAACAATACATTTTACAATAATCAATACAGTGATTTATGCGTATTGATTAATAACAACAATAAATCTTACAATAAGTAGTAATTTAAGCATATGTACATTTAATAAAAATAAATAATTTTACACTAATCAATAAATATTTAATCAATAATAATTAATATAATTTTTTATATATGTAAAATATACATCTATTTTGAATATACATACATTTATATTTTAATCATTATAGTTAATTATATTAGGTAAATATACATAAATTTTACAATTATAAATTGTGAATTAAGCATATTTAATTAATGACATAATTAACAAAAAATCTTACAATTATCCGTAAGTAGCAATTTAAGCACGAGAATATTTAATTTTAATTACATAAAAAATTGAAAAATAATACTCATTTCTTGCATGGAAAAAAATATGTATTCTGTCTAGGGCCAGTTTAGATCATAATTTACAACACGTAACAGTGAATATGTAAAACTTTCCCAGCATATTAAAAACATATTCAGTAATGTGTTTTGCAAATGATGTCTAAATTGGCCCTAGGCATGCATTCATTTATGCATACAGCATAAAAAAAAGTATGCATGCGTGTACATCATACTTTGCAAAAAAATAAAAAATAAATAAATAAATAAAAAATGTGTTAAACTTATTTTTCTCATTATTTTTACTATACAAAACCAAATCTGACTGATGCATCTCTGGTTAAAATGATCGCTTTGTGCATCAAAATTGAATTGAGCAGTAACGCAGAGCACAAACTCAATAAACTTTCAATGAAATCAAATCCCACTTACTGTGCAGATCACCAAACTCAAAACAACTCATGTTTGCGTACAGTAAAGTGTCATATCTAGCCGATTAACCCATCCAATGCCTTTTCAACTCAAATACACGTTCTGTTAGTTCTATGATGAAACGGAAACAGCATTCATTAGATATAAATTAAATCTTCAAATCTGGATTCCTGTTAGCTTACTCTGCAACAAGCTAACAGCACACAGCTAGCAGTTTAGTGAGCAACAAACAACTAGAGAAACCACAACTCTTACCTGGAATTTCAACTTGCAGACTCACGGCTCTCCATGCTTTGGCTTTTCTAGCAGCATCTTTATATGAATTTATTGTGGAATTGTATAACTCAGGATAGTCGGACACCGCTGCTATTAACCTCTCCTCCATTGTTGTTAGCATTGGGCGGCAAGTGTTTCTAGCTAATAGCGGTGTGTCAAGAGACATGAGCGGTTATTCCGGTAGGGGGCGCTCGGTGGCCCAGAAATCCTAATTCTCATTGGGTTCTATTCAAATTTCAGCACGATTTTTGTCTTATTGAGGGGATTGTTTTAAAACAATGTATAATCTTTTAAATTTATTATTAATAAGAATTACTATGGGCTTCACAATTAGAAATCTACCATGGCGGATTCGCTATATTTTGATGTTAGAAATTCATCTCTACTAATCAAAAACGGCTGTGATTGGTTCATTTTCACCAGCGCTGAGAAATGTAACACGTACCACGTGACAAATCCGTACGCCGCTAGTTGTCACGAGGGTAAGTTACACTTTAACAATATCTTTACTATCTATTGAATTTAAAAGTTATTTAAAATTATAGAAATACGATTTAGAACCATGATACCTGACCAGTCAGAAATAACAGATGCTGCCCGTTTTAGATAAATACTTCATAATGCCACCGCAGCCGCTTGATTTATTTCTTAATCGGGCTATTAGAAGTAGCGCGATATCTGCGCATGCGCATCCTTCAGTCACATGCTGCATTACCGAGGTGCAAGCCGGGAAATGTAGTAAGCGTAAGCGGCCTAAAATTGAATAAGTGCTGCTCAACTTTAAATCTAAAAGAATAATGATGATGATTTTGGACATGGAGGAACCAAAGTTTTTTTTTTATTTGTGTATCAGAATTTAAATACCTTCAATGCTTAGAGTGATGGCCATAAATTAAACGGGGAAAAAAAATAAAATTCACAATTCACATTTTTTTGAGATCTTCTAGATCCATTATTCATTAGAGTTGTATCCTTCGTTCTGCTCCCCTTTATATCGTAGAGTTACAGTCTATGGTTTCTTCCAGGGTTTGTTGTTGTGTCAGGTCCTGCACATTTGTGGCTCCATACTGTTTGCTCTCAATGTTTGACAGGTTAATTCTCTCCTCATCATTCACACTGGTGCTTGCGGACAAAACTTCTCCTTCTGTTTCATTCTGCACAAACAAAACACTCACATTTAACCATTTATGAACAATGTAACAATCTTTTATGAAATTTCACATGAACTATTTGTATTTTCTAGAACAGGCATCTTAGTGTCTTCAAAATTAAAGCTCTATAGGTTCGGTAAACAACCCTCAACAAAATTCTTTGAGGCTTCATTATAAGTTCTTCAGATTTGTGTTTTGGTTTTGAAGGAATTTAAAAGAGTCTCTCCAAAAACATCAAGCAAAAAATACCCTTTTTGGCTTTACTTTTAACTTTGACAAGAGTACTGTTGAAAATTTTAGGAAACTTGCTACCTTATGTTCTCTTTGATACTGGTCAACAGCATACTGATATTTGGCAGCATTCAGACCCAGCAAACCAGCCATTCTCTCTCCAAGAAAATCACAAACTACAGAGAAATCAAGTTATGGTGAGTTATAATGATTAAATACAATATTTCTGATATAAATGACAGAGTTTAACACAGTGTTGTACATTAGCATTTCTGTATTATCTTACACTCTTAAAAATAAAGGTGCTTCAAAAGGTTCTTCAAGCGATGCCATAGAAGAACCATTTTTAGTTCCACAAAGAACCATTCAGTCAAAGGTTCTTTAAAGAACCATCTCTTGCTTACCTTTTTATAATCTGAAGAACCTTCTTTCACCACAAAGAAGCTTTTGTGAAACAGAAAGGTTCTTCAGATGTTAAAAGTTCTTTATGGAACCATTTAGACAAAAAGGTTCTTCTATGGCATCGTGAAGCACCTTTATTTTTAAGAGTGTATACAAGTATGAAGCTCATGCGTAATTCATTAGAAAGTGTATTTAGATATAAAAAAAAACCTGTATTCTACCATCCACACTTAAATCTTCAGTAAATACATTATATAACAATGTTTACATGCACTAAATCCCTCAGTCATTTGCTTATCTATTCAAAAGTTAAACGAAACTTCAGTGCATGCGCAGTGCTCAATCACCGCGTTCAGAACGGAGAAAGCCACTTCGATTAAACGATATCATCACCGGAGCAACCGTGAGTAGAAATGCCGTTTTGCCTTGATGACACATTTTTGAAGAAACATTTTTGTCATGTCGGAAAAGCTTTTTAGCAAACATTTACAAATATTCAGTCTCCCCCACTTACGTAAATAAAAATAGGCTACGCGATGTACATATGCATCACTGTACACTCTTAAAAATAAAGGTGCTTCAAAAGGTTCTTCACAGCGATGCCATAGAAGAACCATTTTTGGTTCCACAAAGAACCATTCAGTCAAAGGTTCTTTAAAGAACCATCTCTTTCTTACCTTTTTATAATCTGAAGAACCTTCTTTCACCACAAAGAAGCTTTTGTGAAACAGAAAGGTTCTTCAGATGTTAAAGGTTCTTTATGGAACCATTTAGACAAAAAGGTTCTTCTATGGCATCATCAAGTACCTTTATTTTTAAGAGTGTACTGTATGCGCAAGGTATTTTCGAATCGGATTAAAGCGTTTACATGCTTATTTTTTTCCTGTTGATCCGATTATTTTAAGTCTACACCATTTAATTCGAATCGAGCTAATTTGGATTGTTTGATGTGTTTACATGAAGGCTTATCAGTCGTCAATCCAGTTACTAACAGAATATTTGGGTGCATGTAAATGTATCTTGACCTCAGACGTGAAAGTTTGTTCAGTCACTAAAAGAACATTTTAATATTAAAGAAACCGCAAAAACAATATTCTTTTATGAATATGTAATATAAAATTACACCTGTGAATGACCATCAGTATATAGGCTAAGTGTTTTCCAGGTTTTTCTTACATAGTAAGGACTTTCTCAAAATCTGTCTTCCCCAAAACCGAGAATAATCCTTCCATATCCAGGTTCCCTAAAAAGTGAAATATAAAACAACCTGACAGAGATTAAATTTATATGATGCTATTATTGAGTGCGTCATCGATACTGACCGGGTCAGAAGGACTGGGTGCTTGATGAAGCTGATGTTGTGCCTCCTCTTCCTCACTGTCATCCTCTGTCAGAGTCTCTCCACTAGAGAAATGAATCACCTTCACCTGTCGGGGACTGACGTCTCTCAGTGGCTCCTGTACATCAGGATCGTGGGTTTGAGTCATTATGATCAAAACTACACTTTTCCTCTTACAAACTGAAGCTACATTTTTTCTTCTTCAGATATGTAATAAGACACATCACGAAAGCATTTAAGCATTGTTTTGTTCTCTCCATTAAGCTCCAAAAATACTTAGGCCTAAATTTAAGAATTATGTATTTAAATTGCATATAAAATTAGTATCCATTTTGAAATTCCATCTAACATAAACTGACAAAAATATGTATCACATTAAGTTTCTTAGTCATACATAAATGAAAGAGTTAAGATTTCTGCACTTATTTGCATTTATTTGGTTTTCAAAATGCATTTATATAAATTGCTTAGAATCAGCATAAATCTTTTCACCGTGAAAATTTAATTTATTGTTAAAAAGTATGAACATGGTTAAAATATGACTAGCATTCAGTTTATTAGCACTATTACAAAAATCTGTTTCATTTATATGTATGACTGCCAAATATGCATCACATTAAGCTCATTAGTTTACGATAAAACTGCAATCAAACTGGATGATTTTATATGCAATTCAAATCCATAAATCTTGAATTTAGGCCTGAATATTTTGTGAGGAAGTGTGAAGGTGTATTTACCAAGGGCAAGTGCTGCAATAAGTCTATGTACATTAAATAAAGGCTTGGTTAAAAAAGGTAAAAGCTGAATAACAATAGAGATCAATACTGACCTGCTGCTGCCGAGATACAGACAGCTGATCTAACGCACTTACATCTGTTTGCATGCTGTGCCTTTTCCAGCAGAATCCTCTGCGTTGTGCTCCTTTGGTCAGAATATCTTCAAAGAAATCCTCAAATAATGATTTTTCTCACAGATGGCAGAAAGCTTCCTTCACTATCACAGGAGGAGTCTCATGCACACGGATGTTGTTTGTCTTACGTCGTTCCAGGACAGGTGAACTACATATTTGCTGATGTAGACGTCAGTCTTGAGCATATAATCTTGATATACTTGTATTGCTAGTATTACAAAAAGATCACGCCAGTATGAACCACATGATTTGAAAATTCTGGAGAACAAACGCTGCACAAAACAAATAGTTGACACACTTTAATGGGAAAAACCATTAAATGCATGACTGTGAGTTACAGGTTGACATTGTAATCTGTAAGTATATATGATGATGAATACATATCCATACAACTGCATAGATGGCAAAATGAATAATTACAAAAACAAAGTGATCATGGAGTGTCATCTTACAATGCCAGAGAAAGTCTTGTTCTCTGCAGAATTGTGTTAAATAAATATACAGCAAAATATCTGACAATCATTTACCCTTAATAAGTATACAAACTCTTCGTTTTCAGTATGCTGTTGCGTATGAAATTAAACGTGTGCCAAAGTAACAAGCGTTAGCATTTAGTGACCATTTCTGTACCTGTAGCTGATGTGAAAGTGCATATAGTTTTGTTGAAGTTTTTACAACCCATAAAATGAAGCACCAGTGTCACATTTACTAACTCAAACATGGTTGAACATATTCAGACAAATGTCAGTGTTGAGTTTACAGGAAAAAAAATAAAAATCTATCAAATCAAACCAGCAAAAACAACTGGGAGATTGAGTTTCCTATGTCACGTAGAGCACTGCAATCCATGTTTGGATTATTTGGACAGGTTTCAAATCAGAAGCAAATTTTTTTTTCATAAATGACTGTAAATATATACACACACGGAAAATAAGTCCAGTAAAAGTTGATATTAGAAATTATAATCAGGCCGAAGCTCATGGCACTTCACATCTTCACCCTGTATAATTCTGTTACCCAACTGATGAGGATGGTTTTAATGAACGACTCTGAGCTAGTCAAATATAACTGGTATCATGCTGTTCTTTTCATACCAAAGCCCAACTAAAAAATGTGCTTTTCCACTCCTCCCGCTAAGAAATATTAATCGTACAGCAGATATTTCAAGTGCAATAAGTGATAAGTAATAATCTTTTATCTTAAACTAATGTACCGCGTGTTGTTGTATTTCGATTTAGTGAATCACAACAGTCCAGAAATTATATTTTGCATGAAGCCGATTTTTCAGACAACTATTTATTGCATTATGACATTATATTCATGACAATATATCATTATATAATATATGTTGTATTCACGACAATTAAGCACATTTAAACCGCAGATTCTCATTACTTCAATGCCAAAGAAAATTCTATTAAAATTATATATATATATATATGTGTGTGTGTGTGTGTGTGCGCTTAGAACATGTGCTTAATTGTCATTAACAGAATGTTATAATGCAATAAATCTTAATGGTTTTAAAGTGTTTTTTTTTCCTCTTTACACATTTTATTTTATATCTTTTTTCTTTAGATGTTGGGCTGAAATCTGACATTTTTTTCTGAAATTCACCTAGTTTAAATACTGTTTAACATTTGTATTAATCAATGGATAATTTTCATAGAGTTAATTTCTAAACATTTTTTTTTTTTAAAGATGAATTTAGAGACCTATAGAAGTTATTCTCCAATCAGTGGACCCAATAAACCTTAAAAATCTCACTAGGATCATCTATATTCTGCTACAGAGAGATAATCAAGTGCAATCAAATGATTCAGCCTGGGTTATTAGGATTAACTGTTCGTCAGATTAGTCACGCAATCCTTCATTAGAACATCTGTCGCTTGTAGACGAAGCACCTTAAACAGAATCCGAGCATGAGACAGACGTCACTGTTATATCACTATGTTATATTGGTATATATTTGAGCAGGGGAGAGAATTACACGAGACTACAGACTCCTCCAGATCTCCTGGACATCATGCTTCACCTGTCTGCTGCTGCTTCAGCTGGAGTTTAAGAGACGACACAGCCCGTGTCCTTCTGCGGCTTCAGATCTGGCTCCTTCACCGGCTTTATCTCCTCATCGTGCTTCGCTTTTGCCTGGAGGGGGGAAAATAATCATTTAAAAATGTTAATACTTTAATTGCAAAAGTCAATATATAGTTTGGTGTAAAAATGGTTTCTTTTGCTGATGAGACATCATGACAGTCAGTAAATAGGTGTCCACTAAGAGCAGATACAGAATGCTGTCTAATGTAAAAATACTATTTAGAACCCGAAATCACATTTATTTGCATATAAATGTCTGGCATTTATATTTAATATACTGTTAATTATAAATATATGTGGGTCAAAGACAAAAAAGTTTTTCAAGCATTAGAATGTGTCTTGTTTAATTTTACTTTATGAGCAAAAAATAATGATTTACAGAAGACACCTATTAAAATGTCATTCAGTGTAACAATAGTTCATATACCCAAAAGTCTTCTCAGGCATATTTACAAGCAGAATCAAAAGATGACATCATAAGACTAATTAATTGTCATTTTAAATCATTTAAAACACTAGGTTTGACCCATTTGCAAGAGCTTTTTAACCATTTAAAATATAATAAAATTTGTATTATCTTTTTTTTTTTCATTTATATATATTACTGGCCAGAATAAGTATGTTGTTTCATTTTTACATAAATATATCTGTTACGCTGAATAACGATTGACCTTTATTTCAGCATTTTAGAAACACAATGCATTAAGAGTGGGGTGTGAAAACTTTTGACCAGGCTGCAGTACGACAAAATAAGTACAATTTACCCTGACCTTCAAATTCAAAAAGTTATCACCCCCAGCCCTTAATGCATCATGTTTCCTTCTGGAGCATCAGTCAATGTTTGAACCTTTTGTAACAGTTGCATATGAGTCCCTCAGTCTGAAAAGCTGGATCTCAAAATCAAAATATATCAAATATGCAAAAGATGCTGGAAAACCATAGAAACTGCATACATATATATATATATATATATATATATATATATACACACACACACACAGATGGGTGCATCTCAATTAATTAAAATGTCGTGGAAAAGTTCATTTATTTCAGTAATTCAACTCAAATTGTGAAACTCGTGTATTAAATAAATTCAGTGCACACAGACTGAAGTAGTTTAAGTCTTTGATTCTTTTAATTGTGATGATTTTGGCTCACATTTAACAAAAACCCACCAATTCACTATCTCAACAAATTAGAATACTTAAGACCAATAAAAAAAAACATTTTTAGTGAATTGTTGGTCTTCTGGAAAGTATGTTCATTTACTGTATATGTACTCAATACTTGTTAGGGGCTCCTTTTGCTTTAATTACTGCCTCAATTCGGCGTGGCATGGAGGTGATCAGTTTGTGGCACTGCTGAGGTGGTATGGAAGCCCAGGTTTCTTTGACAGTGGCCTTCAGCTCATCTGCATTGTTTGGTCTCGTTTCTCATTTTCCTCTTGACAATACCCCATAAATTCTCTATGGGGTTCAGGTCTGGTGAGTTTGCTGGCCAGTCAAGCACACCAACACCATGGTCATTTAACCAACTTTTGGTGCTTTTGGCAGTGTGGGCAGGTGCCAAATCCTGCTGGAAAATGAAATCAGCATCTTTAAAAAGCTGGTCAGCAGAAGGAAGCATGAAGTGCTCCAAAATTTCTTGGTAAACGGGTGCAGTGACTTTGGTTTTCAAAAAACACAATGGACCAACACCAGCAGATGACATTGCACCCCAAATCATCACAGACTGTGGAAACTTAACACTGGACTTCAAGCAACTTGGGCTATGAGCTTCTCCACCCTTCCTCCAGACTCTAGGATCTTGGTTTCCAAATAAAATACAAAACTTGCTCTCATCTGAAAAGATGACTTTAGACCACTGGGCAACAGTCCAGTTCTTCTTCTCCTTAGCCCAGGTAAGACGCCTCTGACGTTGTCTGTGATTCAGGAGTGGCTTAACAAGAGGAATACAACAACTGTAGCCAAATTCCTTGACACGTCTGTGTGTGGTGGCTCTTGATGCCTTGACCCCAGCCTCAGTCCATTCCTTGTGAAGTTCACCCAAATTCTTGAATCGATTTTGCTTGACAATCTTCATAAGGCTGCGGTTCTCTCGGTTGGTTGTGCATCTTTTTCTTCCACACTTTTTCCTTCCACTCAACTTTCTGTTAACATGCTTGGATACAGCACTCTGTGAACAGCCAGCTTCTTTGGCAATGAATGTTTGTGGCTTACCCTCCTTGTGAAGGGTGTCAATGATTGTCTTCTGGACAACTGTCAGATCAGCAGTCTTCCCCATGATTGTGTAGCCTAGTGAACCAAACTGAGAGACCATTTTGAAGGCTCAGGAAACCTTTGCAGGTGTTTTGAGTTGATTAGCTGATTGGGATGTCACCATATTCTAATTTGTTGAGATAGTGAATTGGTGGGTTTTTGTTAAATGTGAGCCAAAATCATCACAATTAAAAGAACCAAAGACTTAAACTACTTCAGTCTGTGTGCATTTATTTAATACACGAGTTTCACACTTTGAGTTGAATTACTGAAATAAATGAACTTTTCCACGCCATTCTAATTTATTGAGATGCACCTGTATATATATATATGGACTTTTACATTAAATGCTCCCTCCTGGTAGAATGACCTACCCAACTAAATCTGAGCAGCTGAGTCCTTAGCCATCTTCAAGAATCAGCTAAAACCACATCTCTTCCATCTTTATTTGACCCTTTAACTCTAGCACTCTCTATTCTAATTCTATTCTTAAAAAAAAGCCCCTTTTAGACTTGCACTCTATTCATTTACTAACTACTTGTTTTCTTAAAAAAAAAAAAAAAAAAAAAAAACTAACACTAGCTTCTCTATTCTTTTTGTATTCTATCTATTTGTTTTCTTTTTATTTATTTTATAATAAAAAATATATAAATAAATATACACTGTAAAAAATGACCGTGATTTTAATGGTAAAAAACTGTGAAAATGCTACAGTAAAAACCTGTTAAATGGTTAACGGTAAGTTACTGTAAAATTTATAGGGAAAAACCATAAATTGACATTCCCAGAATTCCCTGCGTTGCATTTCAAATTTTGTTTGAATTTGATGTTTTTTCTTTAAAATAACTATGTTGCTTCTCAGTTTTTTCTTATCAGTTATGTTTATTAGGGTGGTATGTTACATCTAATGTTGTTAAATTAATGTTTATTGCATATTTTATTGCATGTTTAATGAGTCTCACCATGATGGTGTTTAGTGTTTGTGTGAATGACACTGTACACCTTCTATATATGTTATTATTTAAAAGCTGCTTGTGATGGGCATTGGTTCATCATGTGACTTTCTCATTATCATCTGCATTTGGTGGTTATCAGTGTATTTCAAAGGTACAAAACAGATTTCAATACTTTGATAAGTTGGTATATCAGTTAATGAAATTACGGTATTTAACTGTAAATTTAAGTTAAAACCGTAAAACCTAAAATGTTGTTACCGTATTTTTTACAGTAGAATTCCAGCAACCACAGCTGCCAGTTTTTTATCGTAAATTTTACAATTTTTTTTTACAGTGTATTAAATAAATAAATAAATAAATAAAAAATGTGTGGGAAAGGAAAGTTCTCCTCATCACCTTGTCTTCTTTGGGTCCTTTGGTCAGGTCAAAGCTGGCGTAGACTTCAGGTGTGCACTGAACGCTGAGAGGCGGGAGCTCGAATGGGGTCGGTTCAGCCAAACCGTAACTGGCCTTCAGTTCCAGAGCTGGAGCTTCAGCAGGAACCTTATGAAAGTAACTGACACAGAAATGCAGCCATCAAAACAGAGTTCTCCAGGAATCGTCTGATTAATAATCGTCTTTATCCGGACCCGTGTTTGACTCACATGAAGCCATTCTCTCTCTGGCATTTCTCCAGGGTGTTTTTGATGAACGTGCCCAGCTTCTTAAAGAAGAGCTGTTCCGAGGGTTTGGCCGTGCTGCCGGGACCTTTCATCTGACGGTACTCTTTACACAAGGCTTCAGCGCGGGAATAAACTGAGACACACAGATTCAATGCAACCATTAACAGAAAGGATTTCACCCAGAAAACATGTGAGAGCTCTAAATAATCACAGACTAAAAACAATTACAGCATCATTCTACTAGAAAATACTGTATTTTTATTTTTCTACTTCAAAATTTCATGTTTGTGTAACTTGCTTTTTCTTTGTAATTGTGAGATTTACTAGCAATTTCTGAGTGAAAAGTGTATAAAGAGCTCATTAGGATAAATTGCATATTTGAACCAATACACTTTTCTTTCTTTAATATCAGTACTAAATAACAAAATATGTCTTTGAATTATTTTATTTGTTTGTTTGTTTATTTAACAGGGCCAATACACTAGGCATTGTTACAAAAAGACAACCAATGTCATGTACATTGAGCATATAGCATAAAGCTAGTTTGCAGCCCTTCCTCAGAATATAAAATATGTCCACCAAAATACCCAATAGCACATCATATATGGCTGAAATGTGATCATTTGTTGAGAGATTCATCATTTGCTTACATTTCTCAGCCTCCTGCAGGGATCTAATGGCCTCTCCGCATTTGTCACCTGCGAGAAGAGTCTGTCCATGATAGCAGTGTGCCTGGAAATAACATTAATATACCATACAGTAAGATATTTATTGCATTAGTGTGACCAAATATCAAAATTAGTGATTGTATCCAAACACTCCACTCGTCTGCCATTGTTTAAAGGTACAGAAAGTCCTGCCCCAAACCGAGTCAATATTGCATGTTAAATCATTTCATTTAAAATGATCTACTAACATCAGTCATTTAATCCCAAATCTACACACAGACATCCAGATGAGTTGAGCTTCAGTTCAGACAGACTCACATAAGCCATGTAGAAGTGCTGCTTCAGCTGCAGGTATTTCTTCCATTTACTGCTGCATTCTGGATCCAAAGTGTTCAGAGTGTGATCTGAACAAATATAAGAAACATAGTCTTCTAAATAATATATCATTTTTATTATACAGCACTCAAATACTTGATGAATGCTTGAATATTTCGGTATAATGACTAAACTGCATATTAACAATTATTTCAATGTCTGACGTGTCTCTTCGCACTCTGGGTCTCAATAGGATACAATTAGTTTAATTCAAATCAATATTCATGTCCATGCATTTATTTATTTCATGATTTATACTGAGGTCCATTCAGGCCCTTTACATATACAGTGCACAGCATAAACGAGTACACTCCCTCTGAATAAATATAAAAGATGTATTTTCTTAATGATCACTAATATAATTCACGGAAAGATGGTAAAATTGAAATGTATTAAACATATACTTAATAAAAACAACAAAATATATGCCAATATTTTCTGTAAGATAAGTAAATAAGCCAATTTTGTTTAAATGAAGGATTGCAGAAATGAGTACACCTTAGATTTAATTCAGCAAATGTATAATATTCTAGTACTTAGTATGTCCTCCAGAACTTTAAGTATACTGCTCTGACCCTTCTTGGCACTGAGTGTACAAGTTCATGACAAATTTTCACATCTGTCCTGTTTAACTCCTGGAGGACGACCTCCGTAAATGCTCTGGTCTTTAATGGGGAGTTTTGCTCAGCTCATCTCTACAGAATCCCCCACAGCTGCTCAAGAGCGTTAAGATTGAGTGAAATACATGTCCACTGAAGGATTTTCACCTTGGGAGAATGAATATCTTCATTGTCATGCTGAAAAAATGCCCAGTAATGTGGGGAATGAAGGGAGGGTAGCATCTTCTGTTTCAAGTTTTTGTATTACATCACACAGTGGTGTGTGAATTCATGACAGTGTTGATAAAGCACAACTCCCTCACACCTTCAGCACTCATTCATCCCTATATAAAAGCTTTACTACCATTGAACGTCACTGTGGGTATCAAGCACTTCTCACTGTACTCCTCTAGCAACACCAGAACATTCTGGATGCTTTTGGATCCGAAATGATTGACTTGGTCTCTTGAGAGTATGGATTCCCAGAAGTCTCTATTTTGTAAATATGGGCCTTGGAAGAGGTTAAATGAGTTTATTTTGCTTTGGTTACAGTAGGCAATTCTAGTGACAACAACCATGCATGTCACTTCTGCAGGCTGCGTCATACTCTGTGAGATAAAGTGTCACTCTTTTCATAGCTTTTGCCGGCTCTGAGACACTTGCATGTTATTTCTCCTGCTCTTTTTCTAGCAAAAATTCACTCATCACTAAATGAAAACTTAAAGTGAACACCTGATTATTTCAGGAGCCTTGTCACAAGTCCATTGTTTTTGAATGTCGGTGCTACTCCTGCTATATTTTCACACTTAAAACAATAATTTGGTATTTCTCTTGTACCACTGTCCTCTTTTATGCCAAGAAATAAGTCAGCTGGCAGTTCTCTCCCAAGTGGTTCCACTGCTGCCAGCATTAAGTCTGAGTATGATTCAGTGGGCTATATAACACTTTTAATTGTCAGGAAATTACTTGTCTTTAAAAGTTTTGGTTCAATATACTTACCTGTTGATCAAAAATAACCTTAAACCTATACACTTTTTTTTTTTTTAGTTTTATTTAGTAACTTTCAGGAGGGTGTACTCATTTTTGCAACACAACATTTTATCACTTTGATAAAAAAAAAATCTTATTTTGCTGAATAATTTTGACATTCTTCTTTGGTAATTGATCAAGCAGGCTTGTTGGAACATTATATCTCCAAAGAACCCTAACATGTCATCTAAGTAAAGAGTAATTGCTCAATTTGTTAAGTTTTAGAGGGGGTGTACTCATTTATGCTGTGCACTGTACACATTATATAAATGTAACATATTATATAAATATGTTTTATATATATTCTTGTTAGATTAAGACATCACAAGGTTCCATTTGTTAACATTAATTAAGGCATTAGCTAACATGAACCTAAAATAAATCATTCTAATATGCTGATTTGCTGCTCAAGAAACATTTCTGATTACCATCAATGTTGAAAACATTTGTTTTGGTTCATATTTTTGTGAAAACTGTGATTTTTCAGGATTCACAGATGAACAGTAAGTTCAAAAGAACAGCATTTATTTGAAATAGAAATCATTTGTTACATTATAAATGACTTTACTATCACTTTAGATCAATTTATTGCATCCTTGCTGAATAAAAGTATTAATTTCTTTAAAAAATAATAATAATAATAATAATCTTATGGGCCCCTAACTTTTGAATGGTAGTGTGTAACATAGTAATATATACACACACAAACAAACATATACAAATGTGTGTAAAGTATTAAACACATTATTTCAATTACTCAGAAATCTTTAAGCGATAGTTCACCCCAAAACTTTTAATACACAATATCAGAGTATGTGTCTCTAAACTTACCGGCCTTCTGGTAGAAGTTTGCGGTCTCAAACGACAGCGCTGCGATGAGGGAGGCGTTGTGCTTCAGCTCGATGGCTCTAGCAATGGTGACTAAAAACAGAGACACATGAACCATCACTCACACACACACACACACACACAGAGCTGTTCTCCAGCAATCATGACTGTCGGTGTGTTTTACCCTCCTGAGCCTCTGCCTGACTCTGCACAATGTAGGTGTCAATGACTCTCGGCTCCAGGTCTCGACCCTTCTCTGCTGGAGTGATGAGCCGAGGAATATGAGTCTCCTGACAGGAAACACACCACAGGAGCACATTCAGAAAGAAAAACAAGTAACCGAGTCAAATATTACCATGGATCAAGCAGGAAGACAATCATGACCATGCATTACAGTGATTTAAAGTGTTTAAGGGGTTTTAGCCACTCTGTGTGGTAAAATCAGTGTAATGCATGCACTCTAATGGCTTTTTGCTTTAATTTTCCACAAAATAAGCACGTTTTACCTTAAGGGTTTTAAAAATTCCAGCAGCGATTTTCAAACTCTTGTGAACATCTTTGGCCTCATCCTCTGTGATGCTACAATTTAAAACAAAAGCAACCTATTTTTAATCAAATACTAAAAATATCTACCCTAAAATTCAACTTCCTGAAATAATTTATTACACTTATACATATAATACATTACACACTGGCATAATGTACAGTCAATCAGTTTAATCTGAGATTATGACCAGCTGACAGTAAATAATATACATTAACTCATTTATTACATGCCTGCTTAGCAAATAAATAAATAAAAATGATACTGATTTTGAAATTTTGAAGGGGCAGAGTGATACGAAAGACTATTATTTTAGTATTATTTAAATACTGTTACAGAATTTATTAATTAAAATGAGTTATGCTTCATCAGTTTTAATTAATTTAATTTAAACTTTTTTTTAATTGTTTTACTTTTAGTTGAAACGTGACATAGTTGAGACGTGAAACTAGCACAACTATGTTGGAAATTGGTTGCCTGGTTTTAAAAGTGGAACTATTTTGAACTTCTCACAACATCAAATCCATCTGTCTGCATGTGTACGGCCCTAGCAGCTGTAGACGCAACTTCTCTGAGAGGAACGCTAAAGCACATCATAGAATATTTTCTATTTTCCATTTTATATCATATAATATTTTAAAATCACAGAATCCTGTCACTGACCAACCAATCATTCCAGAGAGAAGTGATATGTAACTTACTTCTCCTTTCCAGCCAGTCGTGAGGCAAACTTTGTGTACCAGATGGCAACATTAAAGGCCATAGACACCAGCTCAAAAACCGCATCCTGCTGGGCACTGAAAAACACAAATCATAATTTATTCCCATCAAACCTTGTTATTCTAGTTCAAATTCAACTGTCACTTTCATAAAAGCTCATCAAATTAGATCAATGTCAACATGGACATGTAGCATAAGATGCATTCACCTTGAAAAAAAAATGAAGTAAATTACACAAGATTTACAGAAAATACATGTGCATTTGAAGTGAGGATGAATGTAGTTTGTTCAGAGCACAATGTGTTTTGTGCAATTAATTATTAGCTTGATAAATATAATAAATAATGCATTTCAGTGTTTTCTTCTAAAAAATGTTAGCTAACACTTACATGTAGCCTTTATGTATAATGCATTATAAAGTAATTCAGAATGTACAATGTGATGCATTATAATATTTCATAAAGTGTAGCCAATGTTAAATGCATGAAATTATTTGCAGATTATATTTGAAATTAGTTGTCAAGTGTTTTAATGCATTATAGTTTCTAAAAGTGTAACAATGAATAAATAATTATTATAATGTACTGTAACTGTGGTTACAATTTTTTATGAGGTCATACAGTGCATTATGAGGTGCATTACAAGGCATAATTAATGCATTAAAATACTTTTATGATCCATTTATGAAGGCTTCACATATTCCTCATTTTTGTTTACTTTTGCACAACTTCTTTCACCAGTCGATGAAATGTAAAATATGGGTCCCAAAAAAGGAAAGCAGTTGAAAACCACTGTGCTAAACCACAAAACCACATTGTGTCTTAGTTCCGACTCTTTCTGAGTTACCTTGCAATATTTCCCTGTAAAGTGTCACTCCATTTGAAGTTCTGGATGAACCGGAGCTTGTTCTCTTGTGTGGTTCCATCCAGCGGCAAAATGAATCCTATAACAACAACAACAAAAAACAACATGCCTCTGAGCAGAATAAATGCAAATCAATAAAAACCAGCCTCAGCAGCATGGAAATGTCTGATCAGAGGGGAAAAAATAACAGTGCACAAACCCTGTAAAAGAGCAAAATATTCATCACTGGATTTCTTCATGATCTCTGGGGTACATGTGGAGTCTGTGAACATGTCCAGCAGTCGGGCGCGCGTCGTTCTCAAGTCACTGAGACACAGATTTAACATTTATATCAGAAAAATGATCACGCACATACAGTAGGATGACCATACGTCCTCTTTTTCCCAGATGGGATTCCCAAATTGCCTAAAATATCTGTGTTTTGGCTTTGTTTTCCTACAGTCCTCATATATGTTATATGTAGAGCTGGGTAGTAACTGATTACATGTAATCTGGATTATGTAATCGGATTCCTGAAAATTAAGTACTTGTAATTAGATTAAATTACATTTTAAAATACTTGTAATCAGACTACAATTACTTTTTTATTGATTACATATATTCACACAATAGCAATAAATTATTCATAATTTATTGATCCTCCCTAATTATTTTTCTTCTTTTTTTTTATTTTCCTTTTTAAAATGCCTACACGACATGCAGGTAAACAAAATATTTTGTGTTTTATTTTGTTATTTTAAAATATTTTAATTTTACATTTTTATGACATAATTATTAGCTTTTCATTAAATTCACAAACCCCCTGCAGTTCCTTCACGAACCCCAGTTTGGGAAACCATGATATAATGCTGTAATATAATGCTTAAATCACTTTATTTTGTTAATAACAACAAATTGAATATATTTTCTTTGCATTTTAATATCAGTAAGGTACAATATTATCCTATTTAAATCAATGTGATAAACATTACGTTAAAGTTATGTGAGTTATGTTAAAAAGTAATCTAAAAGTAATCAAAAAGTACTCTGATTACATTACCTAAAATGTGTAATGTAATGGAGTAGCCTACATTACTAACTACAATTTTTGTCATGTAATTTGGAATCTGTAACAGACTACAATTTGTAAGTAATCTACCCAGCTCTGATTATATGTACAGTTGTACACGTATCTGCTTGTTCCCTGTAGATCCCGCCTTCTCGCATGCCATAATTGGGCGATGATGCACAATGCCTGCACGCTATTGGTCAAACTACTTTTCAGTCATTACCATCAGCAAGTATGAAAACAACAGAAAAACAAAGACAAAACTTGGACATTTTAGACAATTTAGAAATCCCAGCCAGTAATGAGGACGCAGGGGCATCCTAAAATACAATGAATATATAACAGCAGAATGAAATCCTCACTTGCAGATCTTATTGGCAGCGGGACTGGATGCCACACCGTACAGGTTAAAGGACACAGGTGCTGTGGCTTTCAGAGGGTTTCGATGGAACCAGTGAGTCATGGTGAGAGGATACCTGAACGAGAAGAAAGATGCTATTATCAGTTTCAGTTCATTTCAATATTTGATCTTAAGGACATTTTATTTGCTGTTGTATGATCACCACCAAATATCCAGTGTAAAATCTGGATCCTGACCATCTGAGAACCACTTGAGAAACAGAAACACATCCAGTTAACTAAAACAACTCGACTAGACATTTTATGATTTTCTATATAACTGAGAGTCTTCACAGATGTTATTAACACTGATATTTTCAATGCTTGTGAGAGATATACAAGTTTTAAGCGACTAAGTGACTGAGCACATTACACATCTATTAATACGCAGTGAATTTTCCAATTAAGAAGAAATATTATTAGCAAAAGAGCACTTTGAGAGAGATCAGATGAAAAGATTAAAGTACAGTTTATCGGTTCTGTGTGTCATCTGATAAGGCAGATCCATTTCTAACATCTCGGCCTTGTTTATCAACAGATCTACATGAATAAAAACAGACATAGATCCAATACACTGGCTAAAACTACCTACGGTTGATGCTTTATCGTCTACAAATGAAAACACACTGTTCTGTGATCTTAATGTTGTTTGTAGTATGATTAAAACCTGAGAGAAATCAACTGAGTCAGAGACTCGCTGTTCAACAGCAGTAACACGCTCAAATCTCACAACAGACTCTTAACGCTTGTTTAAAATAAAATAGATATGTCTTTATACCAGAAATGTGTCGCCTGTCAGAAGTTTGTTGTTTTAATCGGAGAGACTCCACAGATATGTTAGATCAGGAAAAGCCAAAACAATGAACGCTCTTCCTGTATGACGTATTTCGGGCGGTGACGTCATGTACACGCCCATTGGTTTAAAAACCCACGCTTACGTAATTATTTTGATGCGTGTTTTGGTAGCGTTTTATCATTGGTTGTGGTTGTATATCATCATTTTTGTTTCTTTATGTAAAAAAAAAAAAAAAAAAAAAAAAATTGTTTCTAATTTGAATATGCAATAAAATACAGACCAGGTACAGACAGTCTAAAGAAAACGGATACAAATTTTACTTTCACACAAACACACTTATCTTACATTAGAGCTTTCATTTAAATTTTATATAGTCAAAAAAAATTTTTGTCGTTTTTATTCATTTTTCTTTTCAAATATGTCCATATAGCAGTATGTTTTAGTTTAATTTGTTTCAGTCATTTTATTACTTCTGCTTCAAACTAAATAACAATGAGAAACGTTGCCTTGGCAACTAGCTGAAATAAAATATTTTACTTCATTTAATATATATTTAAGATACTAAAAAGCTTCACATTACATTACAAGATTTATTTTGTGTAATAAAAGTCAACATTTATGTTTTATTAAAACATTGGATGTGCTATAATGATCAATGTGATACAAGTATCAATGTGTTATTGGCTGTAAAATTAATCACACATTTTTAAGACAAGAAAATGTTATTTATCAAGGGCGTAGAATTTAGTAGGGACGCTAGGGACATCCTACCAGTATCCAGCGACTACTAATTGTCCCTAGCAAATGGTTTTTAATCAAACAATTAAATATATGTATAGGTGCATCTCAATAAATTAGAATGTCGTGGAAAAGTTAATTTATTTCAGTAATTCAGCTCAAATTGTGAAACTCGTGTATTAAATAAATTCAGTGCACACAGACTGAAGTAGTTTAAGTCTTTGGTTCTTTTAATTGTGATGATTTTGGCTCACATTTAACAAAAACCCACCAATTCACTATCTCAACAAATTAGAATATGGTGACATGCCAATCAGCTAATCAACTCAAAACACCTGCAAAGGTTTCCTGAGCCTTCAAAATGGTCTCTCAGTTTGGTTCACTAGGCTACACAATCATGGGGAAGACTGTTAATCTGACAGTTGTCCAGAAGACAATCATTGACACCCTTCACAAGGAGGGTAAGCCACAAACATTCATTGCCAAAGAAGCTGGCTGTTCACAGAGTGCTGTATCCAAGCATGTTAACAGAAAGTTGAGTGGAAGGAAAAAGTGTGGAAGAAAAAGATGCACAACCAACCGAGAGAACTGCAGCCTTATGAGGATTGTCAAGCAAAATCCATTCAAGAATTTGGGTGAACTTCACAAGGAATGGACTGAGGCTGTGGTCAAGGCATCAAGAGCCACCACACACAGACGTGTCAAGGAATTTGGCTACAGTTGTCGTATTCCTCTTGTTAAGCCACTCCTGAACCACAGACAACGTCAGAGGCGTCTTACCTGGGCTAAGGAGGAGAAGAACTGGACTGTTGCCCAGTGGTCCAAAGTCCTCTTTTCAGATGAGAGCAAGTTTTGTATTTCATTTGGAAACCAAGGTCCTAGAGTCTGGAGGAAGGGTGGAGAAGCTCATAGCCCAAGTTGCTTGAAGTCCAGTGTTAAGTTTCCACAGTCTGTGATGATTTGGGGTGCAATGTCATCTGCTGGTGTTGGTCCATTGTGTTTTTTGAAAACCAAAGTCACTGCACCCGTTTACCAAGAAATTTTGGAGCACTTCATGCTTCCTTCTGCTGACCAGCTTTTTAAAGATGCTGATTTCATTTTCCAGCAGGATTTGGCACCTGCCCACACTGCCAAAAGCACCAAAAGTTGGTTAAATGACCATGGTGTTGGTGTGCTTGACTGGCCAGCAAACTCACCAGACCTGAACCCCATAGAGAATCTATGGGGTATTGTCAAGAGGAAAATGAGAAACAAGAGACCAAAAAAATGCAGCTGAGCTGAAGGCCACTGTCAAAGAAACCTGGGCTTCCATACCACCTCAGCAGTGCCGCAAACTGATCACCTCCATGCCACGCCGAATTGAGGCAGTAATTAAAGCAAAAGGAGCCCCTACCAAGTATTGAGTACATATACAGTAAATGAACATACTTTCCAGAAGGCCAACAATTCACTAAAAATGTTTTTTTATTGGTCTTATGAAGCATTCTAATTTGTTGAGATTGGTGGGTTTTGGTGGGAATTGGTGGGTTTTTGTTAAATGTGAGCCAAAATCATCATAATTAAAAGAACCAAAGACTTAAACTACTTCAGTCTGTGTGCATTGAATTTATTTAATACATGAGTTTCACAATTTGATTTGAATTACTGAAATAAATGAACTTTTCCACGACATTCTAATCTATTGAGATGCACCTGTATATTTAACCACTGTTGTTGTAATTTCGGCCGCATGTGAAATTGGTCATACCATTGATATTACCTGAGAAGTTAAAGTAAATACGCTAGAAAAGTACATCTTTGAAATGGAGCTTTTCAAAACTCCAAATCAGTTAAACCATTGTGTCGCAAAATGATTCACAGTTTTGAAGCGCTCCAATCAGATCGCATTTTGCGACTCATTTGATTCTGATCGAGACGTCAAAGCGCGTATCGCAAATTATTTGATTTAGATCGGGACAGTTCGGAGCATGTATCACGAATCATTTGATTTAGATCGGACTTCGGAGCAGGTTAGCGAATCTTTACAGTTTTACTACAAATACCATGATTAATGGTTAGTGTAGCAAAACCATAATTAATTTTTGTGATTACCATGGTGGTTTTTTTTAGTAAAACCATGGTTAATTTTTGAAAGGAATGTGTTGCCAGGTTAATAAAAAAGTAATAAATTTACAACTCAAGAGGACAAATAGGATGAATATAGAAATACAGTTTTGATTGCTTTACGATTAACAGAGCTTTGGATAGTTTCCATATACTTGTTAATATTTGATATCGGTTTTATTTCCTATTTGGGTTCATGTGTATGCTTTATTTTTTTTTTTAAGTTTAACTGTTTTTTCAAGCCATTGTTAGATTCCAGCGTTTCCTAGTCATAACTATGCAAAGATTTGATTTCAAAGCTACTAAACTATTTCTTGTTATGGTTTTAAATCTGTATTTAACCTCAGAATGATCTCAAAGTAAGTCTGATTTTGTGGTGGTCATGGTTTAAAATTAAATTATTATATATTATAAATGAAAGTCTGACAGTAATCAGTTTTGAGTAATATTGTAAGGTTAACCCTGCCTGATTTACATGTTTGAAAATGATTAACAGTTGAAAACATTAGAAATGTAGAAAAATAATCAAAAAATAATCAAATGTAATCGGTTACATTAAGTAATTGAAATAGTTACACTGCTTATTACATGTATATTGTTTAACTTGTAATATGTAACCTATTACATTTCCAAAGTAACCTTCCCAACACTGATTATAAGGTTCGTATCTCTCTCTCACGTCTTTTTTTCCTTGAACGCGTATTCAGACTTTTATTTTGAAAGACTTCCGGCGCAGTCGCAGGTAGTTCGGTTGCACTCGCATCAGGCCTGTGTCGGTGTGCGGCGATGCCACCGGAGCATCCGGAGCCCAGTGCGTTTCCCCGGCGGTGCGCAACAATGCGGCGCTGGAGATAAAACTTCACCAGCGATGCCAGAGCCCTGAGCTTTCGCGCAACTTTAACCCGAGAAGATGTCAGATGTCACCAAAACCGTCCAGAAATGGCACGCGAGTTTTAAAAAGGGCACGGACTTTGATTCGTGGGGGCAGCTGGTGGAAGCCATCGATGAATATCAAATGTAAGTTGCGCATTTTTTATCAAAATAAAAAATATGTATATATATTTGGCGATCTCTGGATCAGAGTTGGTTACATGACAAGTGATGCATTTCTAATTGCACAAAGCTGAAATCTATTTCCCTTCGCAGAGTCATTTGTACTTTATTTGGCGTGTTGTTGCATTGTTCGATTTGATGCATGGAATGCATGTGCATGAGATGCGGTGAGGAAATGAATAAGTGTTGAGTGTTTGACAGCCTGTTTGCATTAAGTCGCGCGCCACACCCTCCAGCACTGGGTGGAGTTTCACTGTCTCAGTCTGAACTCATGCCATTTAGGTCAATGACAACAGATTCACTGTTCCTGTGCTTCTGCATTTTATTCATGGATTTAATGTGCATTTCTTTCTGGAACACGGTGTCAATAACTGCATTACTGTCTGTAAAGAAAAGGACTTTTATTATTTATTATCTTACAGTGTGTTTCATCTTTTAGCTGGACTGCAAATGTGTCTATAAACAAAGTTATCATTAGACATTCAGTCATTTGTAACCAGTTATTGTGATGTTTTCTTCAGACTCGCAAGGCAACTTCAGAAAGAAGTGCAGTCGTCAAACTCGCATGATTTCACAGAGGAACAGAAGGTAAGTATGTTCCCCGTGATGATGACTGACAGCTGTCAATCACTTTTTAATGCTTAACATGACAGCAAATGCAATTCCAAATTTCAGATATTTTCAATTATATTTGTTATTAAGATATTTGTTCTTTTTGCTGTGGTCTACTATCCGGTTCTGTTATCTCACACAAAATTAATTTTGTTTAATTTATTTATTTTCCAGAAAACCCTGGGAAAGTTTGCAACATGCCTTGAAATGCGAAGGGCAGCCTTACAGGTTAGTGCTGTTATGAAATGAGCCTTAATGATCATCGGACAAGATGAGAGTTAATTACTGACATTACTTTCTTCAGAAAGTGTAAAAATCCAGTTAAAGATATTGTTGAAACTGTCTCACCAGCAAAGTATTTATCATCTCACATTGTCAATATAATGATTGGGAATAATACACAGATTATCAGTGCTCTTTAAAGTAACTTTAATCTGTGTTTCTGGTGTCTATCCTTGTCAGTGCACACAATCTCAAGAGGAGTTCAAGTTAGAAGACCTGAAAAAACTGGAGCCCAGTATGTACATTAATATGTGGATATGAATGATTTTAACACTAAGCCTACTGTATCATATTTGATGGATGAATTTAAATGTATCCTCTAAATTATCTACTCCATTTTTTTTTTTTTTTTTTTTTTTTAGTAAAAGATCCTTTAGTGTAATTGTACGAACATCCACTTTTAGTTCGTGCTTCACGTGTCTTTTTGTTGTCAAATCTTTACAGACTTTATTATAAAGTAAACATAAGAATAAGTTTTATATTTCAAGATGAACACTTACTGGACTGTTTATATATCACTGCTAATCTTCTGTTTCTCCACAGTTATTAAGAACATTCTGACTTACAACAAAGATTTCCCTTTTGATGTCCAACCAGTGCCTTTGAGGTAGTTCTTTAATGTTTATTTATAGAACGGAGAGTTTTGGTCCTGGATGCTGATTGGTCAATCCAGTATTCCAATTATAACACTGTGCAATAAAGAGTGTTGTTAGGCATGATTATATATACAATATTACATCTCAAGTTTTTGAAGATACTTACTATACTAATATACTGTTCCTATAGAATCACTTGTTGTTTCACAAATTTTAGCAAATGTTTTTATGTTTTATTTATTTTTTCTGCTGCAGTCACTGATGATTGATTGTGGGTGTTTTTAGGAAGATTCTTGCCCCAGGTGAGGAGGAGAACCTCGAGCTTGAGGAGGAGCTGGACGCTGGGACTGGAGCAGGTTTAACACCATCATTCCCTTCAAGGGTTCCAGGTGGTTCACTTCATAGTGCACAACATTTAGTATTTATGCACTTCTTGTAATCATTATGCTAAGGCCTTAAATTAGATTATAATTTAACACTCACATTTTCTTCGGAAACTGGTCTAGCTTTGTTTAGTGTCATTTTAGTATCATTGATATACTATTTTAGTTTTTGTTAATATTTTGAATTAGATTTTCTCTTTTCATTTTAATTTTAGTTATAGTTTTCATTTTGTTGTGTTTGTCATTTTTATTCATTTACTTTTTAAATATGTCCATGTAGTTTTATGTTTTAGGTAATTTTGTTTAAGTTATTTCATTACTTCAACTTCAAACTAAATAAAAATGAGAAATATTGCCTTGGCAATTAGCTGAATTGAAATGTTATCTATTTTAAAATATTTATTTGACAATTTTATTTCAGTTAGTATTTAAGTAATGCACTGCAAAAAATATTTTCTTACTCAGCATTTTTGTCTTGTTTTATACCTAAACATTCTTAAATCAACAAACATTTAAGTTTTGATATTAAGTTTTGATATTAAGTTTTTTGATATTAAGTTTTGTTTTCAGAAAATTGTATCAAAACTGAGTTGTTGTTTTTTTTTTTAATGAGAATATTTTTTTGTAATGAAAATATCTGCCAATGGGGCAAGAAAAATAGTTGTTTCCTTTTTAAATTAGATTGTGTTTCTTACCTCATTGGCAGATATTTTTCTTGTTTTAATCAAAAACTAACAAAATTTTGATAGATTTTTCAGAAAACAAGGCTTAATATCTTAATTAATTTTGTTTCAAGTAAATATATCTTGACTCAAGAATGTTTAGATATTTAGACAAGGCAAAATACTGAGGCAAGTATTTTGATTTTTTTTAACGGTTTTAGTTTAACAATAATAGCCCAAGATCTGTAATATTATATTTAATATAATTAAACAGTAGATGAACTTGTAAAATTTTTAAAAAGTGCCTGTTGATCAACATTTTCTTTATCAACAAGCAAACAAATTTTCATTTGTGCCAGTTTTTATAGTTTGACGTCTTTGACAGGTACGCTGTTGCCACGGTTACCCTCGGAGCCTGGAATGACTTTGCTCACGCTGACGATAGAGAAGATCGGTCTGAAAGACGCAGGACAGTGCATTGACCCGTACATTACAGTCAGTGTTAAAGGTAGAGCTCAGCAGCGCTTGTTAACCGCATATCAGATGTGAGATGTCTTAACATTCTTCTTACATATTTATCTTTCCTTTTCACTGTCCAGATCTGAACGGTATAGACTTGAACCCGGTTCAGGACACGCCAGTGGCCACGCGGAAGGAGGACACATATATTCATTTTAGCGTGGATGTAGAAATCCAGAAACATCTAGAAAAACTACCAAAAGGTCTCACTTTGCTCTTATAGGAATAGTTCACCCAAAAATGACAATTTGCTCCATCCAAGATGTAGATGAGTTTGTTTCTTCATCAGATTTGGAGAAATGTTGTATTCTTCACTTGCTCAGCAATGGATCCTCTGCAGTGAATGGGTGCCGTCAGAATGAGAGTCCAAACAGCTGATAAAAACATCACAATAATCCACAAGTAATCCACACCACTCCAGTCCATCAGTTAATGTCTTGAGAAGACAAAAGCTGAAACAAATCCATCAAGACGTTTTAACTTCAAACCGTTGCTTCCACCTAAAATATGAGTCCTCTATCCATAATATTTCTTTCTCCGTTGAAAAAGTCCATCTCCTGTTGTCCTCGCACATCAAATCCACCCACATATTTGTTTAGAGCTGTTTTGGCTTGTAAACGGCGCCTGATATGTGCAGATTTCTCTCCCGATTCAGACAAGTCAGTTTTTTCATTGGACTCCTATTTTGACCAAAAGCAAGAGTTTGAAATGGTTTAAAAAGTTAAAGATGTCTTAATGATGGATTTGTTTCATCTTTTGTCTTCACAAGACATTTATTGATGGCCTGGAGTGGTGTGGATTATTGTGATGTTTTTATCAGCTGTTTGGACTCTCATTCTGACGGCACCCATTCACTGCAGAGGATCCATTGGTGAGCAAGTGATGCAATGACACATTTCTCCAAATCTGATGAAGAAACAAACTCATCTACAACTTGCATTAAGATTCAAGAGACGGAGTATGAAATATTTCAGTATATTTTTGCTTGATCATTCTTGCGTTTGCCTCTTTTGTAGGTGCAGCTATTTTCTTCGAATTCAAACACTACAAACCCAAGAAAAGATTCACTAGCACGAAGTGTTTTGCTTTCATGGAAATGGATGAAATCAAACCAGGTCCCATTGTTATAGAACTGTAAGTATCAGGCGAGTTTTTCAAAGTTGGTAGTATCCTACTATGTTACATCATTAATATGCAATACATAAATACAATCTGATTTTAGGTACAAGAAACCGACTGACTTCAAGAGGAAGAAACTCAACCTCCTGACAAAGAAACCACTTTACCTACACCTTAACCAGACTTTGCACAAAGACTAAACCAAGATCCAACAGCCAAACACTTGACGGACAGTGAAGGTTATATTTCTCTGATACGTTTGGTGCATCAGCTCTCACATTCCTTGCAATATCGGACACTTTTCTTCATATCTCCAGTCTGAAGTTTGGGAAACAGCCTGATTTCTCCGCGGTGCTTCATCTGAGAGAGAAACGAGTGTTAGAAATGGAAACGATTTCAAAGACTGAATTGTGTACAAATTATGTTGATTTCTGATGGAAACAGATGGATATAACTTGGATATAACAACTTCCCATTGGTTTTTATATTTTTATTGCATTAAAGAAAGAGCTCGTCCTCATCTTCTAAACCTGTATGCTGTTATTATTTTGCAAGTCTCTTTTTCATGAAATGTATACAGAGAAAAAAAGACAAAGCACCATTAAACATCATAAAAATAATCTTTTATGAACCCATACAAGCTTTGTAGACTTAATATTAAACTGTTATTCAGTGAAAATCTCCCATATTTTCTAATGGGTATGGTGTTTGGTTATGATATGTGATTCAGTGGCCATTTGATTCTTAAAACTGATTGAATCTGAATTTATAACTTTGGTTTGGTTTTTGCCTTAGCATATATGTACTGTGAGGAAAAAACAGCATACAAATTTGGAATTATATGAGGGTGAGTAAACAATGACAGAAAATTAACTTTTGAATGAACTATTCCTTTATAAATGTTTAACAGACAAGTGTATTGCTTTTATTGAGTATGCATTGCTTGCTAATGCTATATATGGAGTACATGAAAACCCTAAAAAACAACACTATATAAATATATTGTTTTTTTTTAGTTTTTTTTTTAGATTTCTTTACACTTTTTCTGAACAGTTTTATATTTGGTAACTGCTTATTAACTGGCTAATATTAATTTAGCATTACAAGGCATTCATACTTTTCTTTAAAATAATGATGTGTTGCTCAGTAATATCATTGAAAATCTATCACAATGACCTTGTAGTACTCTTTAATAGACATTTCAGAAGTTTAATTGAGTATGAATCAGAAAAGCCAGTAAATATGAACTTGACCATGTGAAAGGAGAAACTGGAGCATTTGAAGCATTAGCATGCCAGCTTTGTAATAAGCTCCACACTTTGCTCTTTGATGAATAGTTCAGTCTGGTTAGTTTGAGGAAATTACTTCAGGATTAGTTTCTCAATCAGTTTTAACCAAATTTACTAAAGGATTTCAGAAGAAGTTTGACATGAGCTAGGCTTTGTTTGGAGACTAGCCTAACTTTTACTGCTTATTTCATTACACTTTTATCACAGGAATTTTCCAGGTTATTTTTTTTTAATAAGGAAAAAACTAATGGAGATGCTTTTCCCACATCGGGCTGTTTAATTTTGTTATGCCAGTGCTGGAGTCTCGGAATCAACTAAATGGTTAAAAAAGTATTGCATTTCTGTGAAGACTTTATTCATTATGTTGTTTAATGGCTTGTGTGTCATTACACAGCTTTTTTGAATGTCTCATTTCTAATAAATGATAATGCTGCTTGATTTATGAATATTTTATAAATAGCCTATACTTCAGCCTGAAATATATATATATATATATATATATATATATATATATATATATATGAGAAATAATGAGAACATGTAGGCAAATCTGGGCATGATTAATCGTTAAATGCAAATGACCTGGATTTATGGAAAGTGCATCATCATTAGTCTGGAGTGGAATCCCATGTGGTTCAGTTTGCTATAAAGATGTCCTAAAAGTATGGTAGCTGGTGTTTTAATGATTTTAGTATGAAGACAGACCTCCTCACACAGGTGTAGAGAATCAAATCAAATTAACTATCAGCATGATATATGAACCATAAATTAAAAAAACGTAATACTTCACACTACTACTAGTCCATTATTTTAACGTTAAACCATGCAAACTTCATTTTAAATTGTGCATCTTTTTTAAGATAGATACCAAAGTTTGATAGGATCACCTATCTTGTAAATGCTAGTTAATGTTAGTAAAACTTGCTAGACTAAAATTTGCTGACTTTGCTCACACAGCGTATCACAACTTACCAAAAAAAAAAAAAAAAAAAAACTGATAATTTTTATACCTTTATGGGGATTTCCCCCCACCTTTTAATGATTTTGCAGGTAAAAAATGACCCGCCTAAAAATTGCTTAGAAATTACTTTATGCTATATTAGTGCCAAATACTGGATTTAATCTTATCTTTTTTTCTTTCAATTAGCACAAATTTTGTATGTTTTTTTTTTATGGTAATTTGAGTTTATCCACCTCATTTTTTTCTGTAAACTGCCAAAATTATACACAAATGCTTTTTCATTCAAAAACTGTGCATAAGCTCAGATCCGCGAGGCCTAAGAACAATCAGTTCCAAAAAGCAATACAAAACCTGTGCTAATCAAAATAAAACAAGTTGACAAAAAAAGATTGAATCCAAGATTTGGTGATAATACAGCATAATAATGAGGGATTTACAAGCAATTTTTAAAAGGCCGGTCATTTTTGATGGGGAAAACCAAAGGATTTTCAGGATTTTCAGCACAGCAAAAGTGTCTAAATGCTCTTTGAGGCAAATGCTGGCATGATTAATTACTTCATGCAAATGTCCTGGATTAATTAGTCCAAAGCAAAATGGCTAACTCCTCAGAGTTCGTTGAAAGATGTTGAGTTGCACGACGCTGGATTCGCCAGTAAACACATTCATCAAAACTACAGGAAAAAAAGCAGCTTTATTCAACATTCATTTCTGTGAAATCAATGCAACATATTTTTAAAATGGTTTGTTTTCCAGGATTTCAACATGATGCTAACACTCTTACTGCGCACAAGATATTTCCTCTCAACACACTTCCTAAAATAATTTACTCTAATATCAAACAAAACAATATATGCCAAGAAAATAAGACAAAAAAGGTAGACGGATTTTGAGCATTTTGATTCCAAAAGCATTGCATCAGAAACCCAGAGAACATCATTAATGGGCCTCGATCATGAAACAGGAGCAGATTTTCTGTGGGTAAAACCATTCTGGGAATGAATAGTTTTTTTATATATAAATTATTGCAATTCAATGAATCATTTGCGATGAATGTACGGTACTTGCTCGTAAAATCATTCCTGCGTGAATTGAATGAGACCAATTCATTTTCATGAATGTTTTTACAGTACGTAATGGCCACAATCAATTCAAACAGTTTGTCAAATTCATTCTGCTCATGTTTCATCATCATGCAGCATCCAATAATACATTTAAATCACCTGTTGACTATGAACGTTCATCTGTTTCTATTGTGCCTGATTTGTGAGAATATTTTATTGTATATGCAGCTGAAAGAAATGTACAAATACTTTGTCAATATGACATCATATGTGTCTTTCCGCTAGGAAAAGAAATCATAAGAGCAGACGCACGACGAATCAAACGTTAAAACAAACACAGGCGAGCTGGCAAATAATCACGTGGGCTGGCGAATCAGACTAAAAGTGGTAATATGGGTGTTCAAAAATGGTGAAAAGGCATAAAAATATGTAAAGTCTCTTAAGAGTCCTCTCACATTAAAGGCATGAGGAAATGGCTTCATGACGTGCCTAAATATCGCTTTGACATCCCAAAATGCATCAGCACTGGGTCGAGTAGTAAAGACTATAATTAAACCAAATGACAACCACCGGAAAAACTATTTTAATGCATGTTAAATCAAACTATTTCCATAGGAAAGGTTTGCTAATGTATAAAATCAAAACCCTCATTATTTCAGTCACAAATGTGTTATCCAAACAAAATTAAGTGTTTTCTTCCACCCAAACCAGATTTTGATGGTTAAATATTGAGAAGAATCAGGACCCAAAGTCAAGCTGGTGAATCGGCACGTTCTCATGTCAAGGCTCGCTGTGCTGATGGGATGCATCCGTTGGCGGGTCGTTGGGTGGTGTGGCGCTCCCCTCGCCGTCTCTGGAGCTCTGAGGGATTAGTGGAGGGGGTCCTGGGAAACCGCGGCCGCCGTACGGAGGCGGGATCATGGCTCCGGGAGGCGGCAGAGGTCTGGGAGGGAAGAGGCGAGGGGGGAGTCCGCGAGGGCCGAAGAACTCGGGCGGGACGTCCCGCGGTCCAAGCGGCGGAGGAGGAAGCGGTCCCAATGGCGGGCCTCGTCCTGATCAAACAAAACACAACGCAAGGTTTAGTGATGCACTGAAAATGAATATCCAAAATCACTGAATAAAAACCGTGACGTCTGATTAACTTTCACATTGTCAATTTAATTAAGAAACACCAACAATAAATGTAGCTTTGACGCTCTTTAACGTGGCGTGACAGATTGCGGCAACCGCGTAAAGATCGATCTATCTAATCTTTCAAACTTTTACAGCTGCTTCAAACTTTCAGGCTAGGCTTTCTCAAGCCAACAAAGTTTTAAGTTTTTGTCAGTTAACTTTTAAATCGTCAATTTTATAATGAAATAAAAACAATAAATGTAGTTTTGACTATTTAATGTGGCATGACAGATCGCTGTAACCACAAAGACTAGTGATGCAACCAAAATATTTCAGCAGAGACAGCAATATTAAGTTTAAAATTAGTTTCAGGCAATGATTTCAGCCCTCAAAAACTCTCTTTTAATCAGCTTTTAAAAATTGTCTTGTGTATAATTCTAATGTACAACTCCATTTTTTGAGTGTCGATTATTAAATAAATTTGATTAATTCATTAATTATAAAATAACATTTATTTTATTTTTGATTTCTAAAAAATAAATAAAATGGTGCAATAATATTTATACAATTATTCAAAAAACTAATTTAAAATAAGCTTTAAAAAGTTCTTTTCACAAAAACAAAAATTAGTAAAGACATCAATAAAGCCGTATGTAAACAATGTCATGAAACATCACGTTTACCTCAGAAAAGCCATTCAATGTCCACAAACTTGTTAGACAGCTAGAAAAAAAAACAGAACTCTAAAGAGGAGCATTTTGCTAAATATGTGCACTATATTACAATTTTTTAAAAATATTTATTATAATATAATATTACATATTAAAGTATATTTAATAGGGCTGTCAATTGATTAAAACATTTAATCGCGATTAATCGCATGATTGAGTTAACTTGCGATTAATCGCAATTTAATCGCTCATTTTTATCTGTTCTAAATGTACCTTAAATTAATACTTTTCATGTTTTTAATACTCTAATCAACATGGGCAATGACAAATATGGATGCCTTATGCAATATGTGTTTATTATTAGTGAAACCATAGTTAACAGAGCCTGAAAACTAGACATGTTTCAAAGATCATAGATGTTTTTCAAAGAACTTGCTCATGTCTATTAGACACATGAAAAAAGAAATACCAGGTTCCCATTACTTCTCTTTCTTTGCACTGAGCAATTTACTTACACAAACCTGTTTACATTTCCGCATCACAGGACATCTCACTTCTTCTGAACATGCAAAATGTACATTTATTACATTTGTTTGCCTCTCTGTGCCCACATACTGTATTTTGATGCAGCTAAATTCTCAATAAAACTCTTTTCATTTATATATTTTACTGTTTCTGTTGTCAGACAACGGAATGAATATGAAATAGTGACTGAAACGTGACCCATAGGACTAAATAACCAGCGCTCCCTTCCAAGATGTTAATCTGCACAAAAATCCTGATTTATAATCCATCCATCGTCTGATAAAATCAAATAGTCTATACATAAGATAAAGACAATAGCTGTGCTGTGATTTTGGCTATACTTGCATGTTAAATTAGAGAAGCAACATAATATCTGTTTTAACTGAAAGCGCTGTTCCTCTCATCCGCGCGCTGAACAGAGTAGACGCGGAGAGAGAAAGAGGTGTGTGCGCAGCAGGGAAGACAGACCTCGCGCTCGCGCGGCAGTACCGGCAAGTCTCAGAAACTAAATAAGTTATGGGCAAACCCTATAAAGATTGCTCACTAGGCGTTTTTTGAAGAAAACAAAAAAAATTAATAAAATAAAAGTTGTTAAAGTGGTCTGAAAAGTTGGCAACACTGTCAGCATCTCCATCCATTGCCATTTCTCCAACTATGGTAGTACGGGTTAGGCCACGGGTCAAACAGAAAATGTGTGCTGCGTTAATCGCGCGTTAATAAAACTAGTGCCATTAAAATGAATTTGCGTTAACGCGTTAACTTTGACAGCACTAATATTTAATAATGTTGTCTTCATTATTCAATGCACGTTCGATAAATCTGTCATGAAAACAAGTTTTTAAATGTTCATATTTTAACAATGAATTGGAGTAGAAACAATTATTAAAAAGTGGATATTTAAACCGTTTTGTGCGCAATTTAAATGTTTTATGTACAACTGTTTTATTTGAGTGTTCATTAGTAAATAAATCTGATTAACTGATTATTAATAAACTTTTGGCTAATTAAAATTTTTGATTTTGACGTTTTAATAGAAAGTTCATGTTGGTGCATCACTAGTTTCAGCATGTGAAGCTAAAAAAGAGCAGTGTTGAATCTCTTACCAAACGGTGGCGGAACAGGTCCAAACGGGCCGATCGGAGGAGGTGGGCCATATGAGTCCATGGGTGGCGGTCTGAAGCGCGGCTCTGGCGGCATCATGGGCAGGTGGCCATTGGGCGGTCGGATCATCATAGGTGGCGGCGGTCCGTAAGATTTTGGTGGCGGAACTGGAGAATCCCGGATAGGAGACGGCAGGAAGGATCCCTGACTCTGAGACTTGGAGAGCTGGAGGAGAAGATGCAGAACTATAGGTTACGGAAAAATACTCTCTAGAGCTCTGAGGTTAAACACCGAATTCCTGTTAACCGACCCAAACAGACATCAGTGAACCACTGCAAGGCCAGAAACACACTTTACAAGAACAACAGCAGACACAAGCGCAGGGATTCACTAACCCTTTTGTTACCTAACATCTTAAAATATTTTAATATTCAAATACTTGTAGTCGCCCTGAGATTTGAAGTTATTTCAATAATTTCATTTAAAATTAGTTCTATAATTTAACATTCACATGCATGCGCATGGTTCTCTAATGTTGTTTAATGGATACACTGGTGTTTTAGGAACCCAATAAAATTTTATATAATAACAACAATAATAGTAATAATCCTAATAATAGCAGTAATAATTATCAATTCTACTGATCATTAATTATTAATATAATAATAATTATTATTATAATTGTTGATTACTAATCTAACTCTAATTATAAAAAAGAAAAGAAATATTCCTGTTGTAAATTACAACTGTACTGTAAAATAAACTGAATATGATAATATAATTTTTTTTACACAAGTTACAATACTTGTCTTAAATTCAAACACTCAAGCTTTATTAATAATACTTATAATTGTTGCCTGTTAACCAATTATAAAAATGAATAAAGAAATATCTTACTGTTGTAAAATAAATGTATAATGTAAAATAAAATAATATTTGATAATTTTGTATTTTGTACTACAAGTTACAATATTAATATTGATGTCTAAAATTCTTCACTTTCAAATGTTCAGACTCTCAAGCTTTTACCACTTCAGTGCATCAAGCTTAATTATCATAACTGTTGATAATTAATCTAGCTCCAATTATAAAAAAATGAAAGTGTAAATTACAATTGTACTGTAAATTTTTTTATTTTATTTTATACTACAAATTACAATAGTGATATTTATGTCTTAAAGTCATTATTAATGGGTACTCAAGCTTTTATAAATTTATAAAATATTTATAGTTTTAAAACATTCAAGCTTTTGACATTTCAAAGCCTCAAGCTTTTATTTTGGCAGGATACTTCTGTCCACAAAAATATTTGAAATTATGAAAATGTGTAAAAGCATAAGTGGCAGATGTTGCATTACCCAATGCACGTTAAACTTGCAGGACATGCAGAAATGAAGCTGTGTTATTTGTGCAGCCCTATTTATTTATTTTAATTTTACATTCGATTAAATTTGACATACTTAACATGCACTTGTGTCACTGTGGTGGTAATATTCATACATATACTCATTAGGGCCGATAAAGTTTTGTTGTGTTGCATTATGAAATCACAACAAATCAGTCTTGCATTGCTATTTTGCATTCATGCACTTGTGTAGAGTATGTTTCAGGCCTGTACATGCTGTAACTCACTCACCAACATGAGTTTTGTTAAACATACACCACATTCTGAGCACAAGACCCACACGGTGATTAGAAAGTGAACAGAAAGACGTGTTAAATCAGGCTCTGAAAACCCAAAACCGGCTGACAAAGCAACCTGGCACTGTGAACAAACCCGTCCCATCCATCCCAGCACCCAGCCGCTGTACTCACAGGCTCTATGGGCTCAGACGAGACCTGCTCTGAGGCCTCGGCCGTCTCACTGACCGGGGCCGTCTGCTTTAAAGCAAACACACCCACCGCCGTTTAATGGACAACAACACCTGGATATGCATGTCTGTTTCTTACACGCATTTACTGGAGATCTCCTCGCTCACATCTGAACACACTGTACATCAAATCTCAAACAGAGGAAAAACGTGACGGCTGTGATCCTTACCATCGGTCCATCATGTGCACAGGGAGATGAAGTCATCGGAGGAAAAATTTCTGAAAACAGACAAAATGACATTTAGACATCTGTGAATGCAGATATAATGTAGATCTTAAACTGTGCAATTCAAACCATATCTAATACAGTCCACATTTATTAAAAAACTAAGAACTAATATAATTAAATGATGAAAATTCATATTTAAATATTTATTTTCTTTACAATATTAGATTTAGGATTCAATGAACTCTTTACATGGAGTATTGAAATGCTAACGTAATAGATGACGACTGTAAAAAATGTACACTACTATTTTAAAGGTTGGGGTCAGTAAGATTTTTTTTTTATGAAAGAAATTAATACTTTTATTCAGCAAGTATGCATTAAATTGATCAAAAGTGACAGTAAAGACTTTTGTTACAAACAATTTCTATTTCAAATGAACGCTGTTCTTTTGAACTTTCTATTCATCAAAGAATCACAAATTTTTTTTTTTTATTTTTCTATTTGGCTTTATTTCAGTTTATTTTACAACTTATTTTAGATAGTTGACAAGTCAACATTTATCATTTTCATTTAAGATTTCAAAGATTTATCAAATATTTATATATTATTTCAGCTACATTTCAAATCACAAAAAAAAATCATTTTTTTAAAAAATATAATCATTGTCATTATTTAATATAAATTTTTATTTAGCTTTGATTAATTTTTATTTCAGTTTTAGTTATTTTAGTACTTATTTTAGTTAGGTAACTTTTCTTATTTTCGTTTTTTTTAAGAAATTAATACTTTTATTCAGCAGGGATACATTAATTTGTTCAAAAGTGACAGTAAAGACATTTAGAATGCTACAAAAGATTTCTATTTCAAATAAATGCTGTTCTTTTGAACTTTCTATTCATCAAAGAATCATGAAAAATGAAAATAAAATATATATTTGTTTCCACAAAAATTTTCGGTAGCACAGCTGTTTTCAACATTGTAATAGAAAGTTCATGTAATGATGCTGAAAATTCAGCTTTGATCACAGAAATAAATTACAGTTTAAAATGCATTACAATAGAAAACAGTTATTTTTAAATAATAACAACATTTAATAAATTTACTGTATATTTTATAAATAAATGCAGCTGCTTTATAACAGTTCGCATCATAAGCACCTGGTCTGGATGGCAGCGGGTGTCCGATGTCTGAGAAGCGTCCGTGAGGGTCTGACGGGGGTCGTGGACCTGGAACAGATCACAAGCAATTAGGAGGGGTTATCAATCATTTCATACTGACATACATTAGATGCTGGAGTTCAGGAGCGAACGCATCAGGAGTGCTTTCAATGACAAAGACAGAAGGAAATGCTCTGAGGTGAGGAACTGAGGGGAAAATGACAGGCGATCTAAAAATGGAGAGCGACTCAAAAACAGGAAAGCTGGAAAAATGAAAGGAGGAGGATAAGGTTGATGTCAAGGGGAGGAGGACGACGCAGCGGCGACTCACCGAACGGTTCGCCCCGTCGCCCTACGGGTGCAGAGGGGGGGCGTCCAGGACCCTCTATCATTAGAGGAGGAGAGGGAGCCCCCCCACTCACAGGAGACGGCCCGTACGAATCACCTGCTCAGACCAAACCACCACAATCAGAAACAATACTGGACATATGAGAGGAATCAACCCTGTGCTAAGCTCCACCCCCCAGTTACTGCTTCTGGGTCAGACAAGCTTACAAAAGTAGCATATTATTAATGAGTATTTGTATTCTTACTTTACTATCCTTTATCTGGAGTTTCCAACTTAGAAGCATGTAAAATATCTCTACTTGAATGAAAGAGAAAAATACTGCTTGCATCCTCTCTGGAATTACATTATACCAAAGTTATCTTAACAATATTTATATACTATTATAGTAGTTATTTTTTATTAGCTTTAATTTTATTATTTTCAGCTTTCATTTTAATTTTAGTTTAAATTTTAGGCACTTCATTTCATTACATGCTTTTGTCAGTTTTTTTTTTTTAATCGTTTTTCTATCTAGCTATTAAGTTACGTAATAATTATTTTATTTCAGCTTTATTTCAATAAATGAAAATTATTTTAATAGCCTGTCAGACTAAATGTGGTATTATCATTGTCAGGTTTTTAAAAATATTTTTTCTAATTAGCTATTTAGAAAAATTTAGTTCAAGTTTTTCATTTAATATTTTTTAACATTGATTAATATACATTTAATATTGAAATTTATTTCAATTACTGAATTTTTTAAAATAGTTTTGGTTAACAATAACATCATTGCATTACATAAGAAAGTTAGTTTTCGTCTTTTTTAAATAATTTTTCTATTGATCATTAATGATTTTTTTATTTCAGTTTCAGTTATTTTAGTACTTTAGTTATATATATATGTTTTGATCTGATATTTATATTTTATTTCAATTAATGACAATGATTTTTAGTCTCAGTTAACAATAACAGCATTGCATTATACAAGAAAAAAAACAAAAAAAAAAAACCCAGACTGAATGTGTTTGCAATTCTTTGAATAAATTTCTATTTTTATTTCTGTTTTATTCATTTTAGTTTTTATTTAAGCTTTTGTCATTTTCAGTTTTTGTTTGTTTTAAAAAATATTTTTTGTATTTTCATTCATTTATTTTTAAATATTTTTTTTCTATTTTATATTTCATTTGATTTTAAGTTTTTCATCTAATATTTCTATTTTATTTCAATTAAATGATTTTTAATGTTTCTGTTAACAACACTGCATTATGCAAAAAGCCTGTCAGACTTCCTTATTTACTTGTTCTATTTTTTATTCTTTTATTATCTGGGTTTTTGTTCTGTCACTGTCATTCTGTTGCACTGTGGAAGCTTCGGTCACGAAAACAAATTTCTTGTGTGTGTAAACATACCTGGCAATAAAGCTCATTCTGATTAACTGTGGACAGCAACAGCAGCCGTTCTGTGGGTTGTTTGTGTTGTAAAGACCTTGTGAAGTGTGAATTAAAGGACAGAAACTGCTCACCTCTTCTCTGTGGCGGCATGTGGCGATCTGGAGGTCCAGAGTTGAGTTTGAACAGACTTTGCTCCAGGTCTGATATTTTATCTCTGTACTCCACAAGCCTTCACAAATGCACAAACATCAGAGATCAGAAACAACAATGACAATAACAATATGCAATGATATGGAGAATACTACAACTGAACAGTGTGATTTGATAAATACTCACTTCTGTCGAAGGGTGCCCGACTCTCGTCTTTCCTCCACCAGAGTTCGTTCAGAGGCGCGGGCTTTCAACTATAGAAAATAAATAAGTATGATTAAAACGTCGGTAAATATATCAGTATTAGCCAATCTTATTATTATTAATAAAGTATTATTGGTATTAACATTGGCCAAGTTTAAGTAATTTTGTTATCTGCTTTTTAATTGTCATTTAATTGAAATGATTTGGAATAATTATAAATAATAGTAAGCCATCAGAATCAGTCAGTGCATCTCTAATACAAAAGACAAAAAGCTTCTAGTTTTCATTCCAAAATCGAAGCGTGGTAATTACTCACCCAGTTCTCATGGGCTTTCTTCTCCTGGATTGCCACCTGTTAGAAAGCGAAGGCAGGGAGTTGAGATTGAGACTGATGTGCCGGATTGAGAATACAGTGACAGTAAATGTTTCTCACCTCAGACTTCAGAGAGCGTTCGTTCTGCTGCATCTCCTCCTCGATGTCCTTGATCTTCTGTTTGAGGGCTCTCACCTCCTCCTCTGAGCGCAGAGCTTTACTGTCCACCTCCGACAGCTTTGACTCCTTCTCGCGTCTCTCCAGCTCCTCCTGAGTCAGTTTCCTACACACAACAGGTGAATTTATATTAGCAAGCTGCATGTGTGCTTTGAAATACAATTTTATGAAATCTGAGTCATCCTAAACAATCATCTATTTCTTGTTTTTTAGTTTGCTTCCTAATGTAGTTGTCTAATAAACCTGGCATTGTACATTACAAATATTGTTGGCTCTTTAACATATTGCTGTTGTTCCTCTTTTGTAAGTCACTTTGAATGAAAGTGTGTGTTCAATGCATAAATGTAATTGTATTGTGCATCATTTAGAATGCAACATCACACAACAGCTGTGTGAAATACAGTCGCTTGTATCATAACATGCAGTTCATGAGTTTTGCATTATTTCTAGTTTCCATCTGCACTTCCACAGCTGATGTTTTTTTTTCACTGAAGTGCATAGAAAAAAAAAAATCAAGTTTATATTTTGGGATATTCATCATATTTTAGAACACAGTAACTAAATATATGGAAATAAAATAATTATTGAAAGACTCCCTGAACTAACGGATCTGATATGAGCACTCATTTTTCTATTTTACAGTGAACTATTACAATATTAACATATCTTATTTGTTTTTGATTGCATTTTAAATCGAAAACATTTAAAAAGAATCTTAAATTTCCAAATAGTACAGCCACAATTTTATGTATCAATTTTATTTTTATCTTTTTTTTTTGCATTTTAAAAGAAAGAAAGAAAAAAAAAAAAAACATTTCCATAATCATGCAGCCTTAACTGAATGTATCGATAATAGATCACAATAACTGGCTTTTTATGGTCGGTCCTTTTGCAGAAAGAAAAACTCAAATGTTATTTCAATTGAAATGGCAATTATTCTACTAGCAGAACACTTCTGAAGTATTTCATTACATACACACTAACTAAAAACATGGAAATAAAAATATATTGCAATGCTCTCTGAACTAATGGATCAGATCCGTGCACTTCTAAAGGGTTTGATAATGCAAAGATGTGATGTAGTGGTGCACAGTGTGAGTAAAGTGTGAGCTCTCACTGCTGCAGTGCGTTCTCTTTCTGCTGGTAGAGTTCAGTGGTGATTTCCAGCCTCTGCTGCAGGTTCTTGAAGTGGTTCTCCAGATGTGTTTTCTCATTGCTCAGATTCATCTGGTCATGCATGACCTTCTGATATTGCTCTACATAAAAATAAAAAAATAAATCAGTACATGATTAGATGAAGATGTGGAAAGCCAATCAGAATGTGTTCGAATGAACAATCAGAGTCTTCATACCCTCCAGCTCCTGTCTGGCTTTCTGTTCAGTGAGGAAACTTTCCATGTAGCGATTCCTCTCGTCTTCAACAACACCGAGAGTCGCTTTAATCTGTGAAAAAAAAAACTGCCATTAGAAATAAGAGTAGTGTTGAATTATCCTCAAAATTAAATCAGACGCATGTACCCTGGAGACGTCCATCATCTGTTTGATTCGCAGTCTCATGGTGTCCATCTTCTTCACTGAAAGAAAACAGAGGCCTGTTGTTCAGAACAGAGGAGAGATTCATCTAACCATCTTCAAGCCTCAAGCAGCCTATTGCTTGTATAAAGTGACAGCAAAATGATAAGACACCAATGTTCAATGAATAAATTAAATGTAGGGCTGCACAATTCATCACAATAAAACCAAAATTCCTTGTGTGTGAAAACATATTTGGTAATAAAGCTCTTTCTGACTTCTGAAAATCACAAGCGATTTATTAAATTTAACGCTAAAATAAAGCCTCAATGGTTTAACATTTGAAACTGAAGAAATTAAGACAACCATTAGTGCTGTAATTGTATAATTCCACCATAAAATAAAATAATTACATCTTTTTTTGCAAATACTCTTCGTAATACAGTAACGTTATTTTGTTTAATATTTTTATTTTAAATTGTTTTATTTGCTAATAAACATATCTTATTTTACTATTGTTAATAATATAATGAAGTGACACTAAAATATCTAAAAGTTTTAAATATTAAAATATTCAATATTAAATATATTAAATAAATTTAAATATTACTACTACTACCCTATTTTGTTAAATGTTTTTATTTAGAATTATGCTTTATCTTTATACTACTACTACTACTACTACTACTACTACTACTAATAATAATAATAATAGTTATTATTATTATTATTATTATTATTGTTATTATATAATCATATTGATAAACTACAAATTTGTGGCCAAACTGTGCATACAAGCAAACAGCTTTTTTACTGCAGCAGAAATGATCAGAAAAACTGCAATAATATTTTTCCCAATCATGCAGCCCTTATTAAATGTATCAACAACAGATCACAGTCGCCAAGCAACAAAACAATAAAAGCTAATTCTATAAACACTGAGCCTCTTGCAACATGAAGAACAGAATTGTTATTCAAATTTTGAAAAAAAAAAAAAAAACTATTAAATCTATACTGAAATTGGCAAATCCAAAATAATTCCATAGAAGAGTGCTTTTTACTTCTAGTTCCAAAGTTTTTTATGAGTGTCTGTCATTTAATAAGTTAGCTTTTACAAGTGCTGAGGAAAACTAACTTGTTAGCAGTGGATGCATTCAAATGCCACAGATCATGATTGCATTTTTGTTTACGTTGCTCAACTGATGCAAAAAAAAAAAAAAAAAAAAAAGTTTAAATCAATAAAACAATCTGATAGTTAGAGTTCTTAAATGGAATGTTGTGATCGACACTTCAAACATAAGTATCTTGATTATTTTTTCTTTTCTCAGTAGATAACTTTCTGAATTTCCCAAGTTTCATCTGTGGATGACGGCAGACTCAGAGAAATAAAGCTTTATGAGTCACTTCAGATGAGAGCATCTGCTGAATGCAAATGAACACAAGTCCCCTGACAAAAGACAAAAAAGGACAGCGAAAACTAAATTTAAATCAAACAATTAGAGTTATAAATAGAGACTGACCAGCATCTTCTCCACTGGACTTTTTAGCATCATCTTTCTGTAGTTCTGCAGGATCACCGGCTCCCAGACGGTTGAGCTCTGCAATACAGCTGGACAAAACCTAGATACCAGAGAATCATGGGATGCCATGCATTTATGACGTGATATTCTGGAGAACACACTATAATTTGTAATAAAATTTGAACAAAGCTCTGCCGGACCACCTGTTTTATAATATGTAACAAGTTTCACTCACATCAATCTCATTCTCCTTGTGCACCAGAGAGTCTTCCAGCTCTTTCTGGGATTTGCGATAAACTCGGATCTCCTCGCTCAGTTTCTTGTGCTTCTCCTGCCAGTCTTTAGCATCACGGAGGAGCTGTCAGAACATAAATATCATTAGATTCAAGCTGACATTGATGGATGAATGAGATTTACAGCTCTGACAGCAGGACTTACAGATTTCTTCTGTTCTTTAAAAGCGCCATTTTCTTTCTCAAAGGACAGAACCTGAGCCTTAAGAGCATCTTCTCTGAGTTTGGCTTCATCCATGAGGACATGAACCTGTTATCAAATCAAATAACTTCATCTGTAGGACATGAGGGAACTAAATCAAATGTTCAGATACATGTTCAAATGACTACAAAACAGGGTTATGGTAAACTGAAACTATAAAAATCTGTTACTTGAAATAAATGTTAACTAAAGTAAAAAAAAAACAAACATTTTATTTCAGCTAGTTGACAAGGCAAAATTTCTCATTGTTTAACTTGCTTTACTAAAATAACTTAATCTGAAATAAAATTTATATATATATATATATATATATATATATATATATATATATATATATATATACACACACACATACACACACACACATACACGTATATACCCATATACACACACACGTATATACACACATATATATACAAACATATATACACACACACGTATATACACACACACATATATACATATATACATACACACACATATATATATATGTACAAACATATATATACACACACACGTATAAACACACATATACAAACATATACACACATACATATACACACACGTGTGTATATATATATATATGTGTATGTATATGTGTATATATGTGTATATATGTGTGTGTGTATATATATGTTTGTACATATATGTGTGTGTATATACGTGTGTGTGTGTGTGTGTGTGTGTATATATATATATATATATATATATATATATATATATATGTGTGTGTGTGTGTGTGTGTGTGTGTGTGTGTGTGTGTGTGTATGTATGTATGTATGTATGTATGTATGTATGTATATGTGTGTGTGTGTGTGTGTGTGTGTGTGTGTGTGTGTGTGTGTGTGTATATATATATATATATATATATATATATACACACACACACACACGCTGGTCATATAATTAGAATATCATCAAAAAGTTGATTTATTTCACTAATTCCATTCAAAAAGTGAAACTTGTATATTCATTCATTACACACAGACTGATATATTTCAAATGTTTATTTCTTTTGATTTTGATGATTATAACTGACAACTAAGGAAAATCCCAAATTCAGTATCTCAGAAAATTAGAATATTGCGAAAAGGTTCAATATTGAAGACACCTGGTGCCACACTCTAATCAGCTAATTAACTCAAAACACCTGCAAAGGCCTTTAAATTGTCTCTCAGTCTAGTTCTGTAGGCTACACAATCATGGGGAAGACTGCTGACTTGACAGTTGTCCAAAAGGCGACCATTGACACGTTGCACAAGGAGGGCAAGACACAAAAGGTCATTGCAAAAGAGGCTGGCTGTTCACAGAGCTCTGTGTCCAAGCACATTAATAGAGAGGCAAAGGGAAGGAAAAGATGTGGTAGAAAAAAAGTGTACAAGCAATAGGGATAACCGCACCCTGGAGAGGATTGTGAAACAAAACCCATTCAAAAATGTGGGGGAGATTCACAAAGAATGGACTGCAGCTGGAGTCAGTGCTTCAAGAACCACTATGCACAGACGTATGCAAGTCATGGGTTTCAGCAGTCACATTCCTTGTGTCAAGCCACTCTTGAACAACAGACAGCGTCAGAAGCGTCTCGCCTGGGCTAAAGACAAAAAGGACTGGACTGCTGCTGAGTGGTCCAAAGTTATGTTCTCTGATGAAAGTAAATTTTGCATTTCCTTTGGAAATCAGGGTCCCAGAGTCTGGAGGAAGAGAGGAGAGGCACACAATCCACGTTGCTTGAGGTCCAGTGTAAAGTTTCCACAGTCAGTGATGGTTTGGGGTGCCATGTCATCTGCTGGTGTTGGTCCACTGTGTTTTCTGAGGTCCAAGGCCAACGCAGCCGTATACCAGGAAGTTTTAGAGCACTTCATGCTTCCTGCTGCTGACCAACTTTATGGAGATGCAGATTTCATTTTCCAACAGGACTTGGCACCTGCATTCAGTGCCAAAGCAACCAGTATCTGGTTTAAGGACCATGGTATCCCTGTTCTTAATTGGTCAGCAAACTCGACTGATCTTAACCCCACAGAAAATCTATGGGGTATTGTGAAGAGGAAGATGCGATATGCCAGACCCAACAATGGAGAAGAAGGCCACTATCAGAGCAACCTGGACTCTCATAACACCTGAGCAGTGCCACAGACTGATCAATTCCATGCCACGCCTTATTGCTGCAGTAATTCAGGCAAAAGGAGACCAAACTAAGTATTGAGTGCTGTACATGCTCATACTTTTCATGTTCATACTTTTCAGTTGGCCAAGATTTCTAAAAATCCTTTCTTTGTATTGGTCTTAAGTAATATTCTAATTTTCTGAGATACTGAATTTGGGATTTTCCTTAGTTGTCAGTTATAATCATCAAAATTAAAAGAAATAAACATTTGAAATATATCAGTCTGGGTGTAATGAATGAATATAATATACAAGTTTCACTTTTTGAATGGAATTAGTGAAATAAATCAACTTTTTGATGATATTCTAATTATATGACCAGCACCTGTATACACATATATACATATACACATATCGTCTCAGGTTACATATGTAACCATGGTTCCCTGAGTAGGGAACGAGACACTGTGTCCTTTAGGGGTCGCTATGGGGAACGCCATCAGCGTGACCCGTGTCTGAAGCATATATACAAAAACACCACATGTTGGCCGGCGACAGCCTATGACGTCACTACCGGCACGACCACAGTATAAAGGGGCGCCGGGAAAATACGTCATTCACTTCTTCGTCTGAAGTTTGCGTCCGAAGCATGGCACCGAGCCTAGAGGACGCAGTGTCTCGTTCCCTACTCAGGAAACCATGGTTACATATGTAACCTGAGACGTTCCCTTTCGAGGGAACTTCAAACTGCTCCCTCTAGGGCAGTGGTTCTCAACCACATTCCTGGAGGACCCCCATCACTGCATATTTTGCATGTCTCCTTAATCAAACACACCTGATCCAGGTCAAATGCTCATTAGTAGAGACTCACAGATTTAAAATGGGTGTGTCAGACAAAGGAGACATGCAAAATGTGCAGTGTTGGGGGTCCTCCAGGAATGTGGTTGAGAACCACTGCTCTAGGGGTTGCTATGGGGAATGGAATACCCACGCCACCATGCTGAGGGGAGTGCAAAGCCAGGCACAAAAGGCGAGCACTAAGTACTAACTCTACCCGGCTAAGGGAGTTGCCCCTGGGACGGGTCGACGACTGTCAGTGACATTATCCCCTTCGACCAAAAACCTGAGCTGCATACCCCAGAACTTACCTGTTAGGGGCCGGGCCTCCTGGACCCAGGGTAGAGCTCAAAGGCTTGGAATCAGATAGCAGAAATTCCTTTAAGGGGATACGACCAAGCGCCTAGGATAGTAACTAGGTCTTGGCCTGTCACCCAGAGGCTACTGCTTGCTCTGCATGAGCTCGCTGAAGGAACTGTCTCAACAGATCCTTGGTAGCAACACCCTGTTCAAGTCAGTATCACTGGGGATACATAGGTAGAGTGGGGCCCAAGGTGAAACCGGGGCCTGACCGACTCAAAGAAAGGGCACGAAGCCGCAGCGCGTAACCCATACCATACAGGATTTTAGAAAGACCGCAAAACACTTGGTGTGCGATCTTACCACTACGTGGCTTTCAGAAAGTGCACAGAGACTAGCGTGCGTACTTACCATAACATGGATTGTAAACACCGTTCTAGGGTTCTGGAGAGCATAGGGTCACAGAGCTCTGGGGGAGTGGAGAACCCAACTCTAAGCATGAGAGGGAACTCAGACACTCAGAAGGGAGCGACATGCTCATAGGTGACCCTCTATGATGAGGGGAGCAATGCTAGCTCTACCAACAAGGAAAGTAACCCAACAGGGAGGCATAGAGAGGCCTTACAACCTGGGGCTGCTGATGACAGAGCTCTGGGGGAGCGGAGAACCCAACTCTAAGCATGAGAGGGAACTCAGACGCTCAGAAGGGAGCGGCATGCTCATAGGTGACCCTCTATGGTGAGGGGAGCAATGCTAGCTCGACCAACAAATATAGCTCTGGAGAGCGGAGAACTTAACTCTCAGCATGAGAGGGAACTCAGATGCTCAGAAGGGAGCGGCATGCTCACAGGTGACCCTCTATGGTGAGGGGAGCAAAGCTAGCTCAACCACTGGCCTAAAAATCCGGTAAGCCCTCCAGAGAAGCTGCCACAATAGTGGGCTATTTACTTACACCCTAGCAGGGGAGATAGCACACTCTAGGCAAGGGCTTAGGGAGATTGCTACTTAAAAACCCCAGAAAGGGGAGCAGTCCCTAAGCTAGCCCATAGATATCCTCAGATAGCCATGTACCTTCCCAAAAAAGGCGTCCCCTGCCAAGAAACTGAAGTAAAAAGACCCGCAGGTCCTGGAACTGCAGTGTTGCAAGGACACACAAATACCAGTGAACCGTAGAACTGGATCGTACTCACCCATCCATGGTTCCTGCGCATGAGATCAGTCCCGGAGGCGAAATCCGAAGAGTCAGGTCAAGACCATCAGTAAGGTAGTTTCTATGAAACATAGAACTTAACCAAAATATCATAAGTCCAGCATAGAGACTGCAATGGTTTTAAAACGCAGGTTTCTAGGTTCCCACCCAACCAACGGAAGGGAGTAGATGTTCAAGTCTTACTCTGGTCCAGACGAGAGCGTTGAGAATGCCTTGTCTGGATCACCTCCCTCAGGTCTTGCCTACCTCTCTTTGACCTGCGCCTCCCTCTAGCCCTACACGCAGGTGGGGGAGGGGCACGAGTCACGACACTAGCCTTCTGTGCCCATCTCTGATCCCCAGACGGAGATGGGCCAGGACCCGTGCATTGTTCGGGCTCAGACCTGGACCTTCTTGGAATGAAGGTTTTGAAGGCCGCTGAGCGCGCCTTCGCCTCCCTAAACTTCTCGACCACCATTTCAACAGAGGTACCGAAAAGCTCGGAAGGCGAGACTGGAGCATCGAGAAGAAAGCCCTTCTCTTTCTTCCCAACATCTGCCAGATTCACCCACAGATGTCTCTCCGTTACCACCATGGCCGCCATAGACCTGCCCATAGCAGTGGCGGCCTGCTTAGTGGCACAGAGAGCCAAATCCGTGGTGCGGCGCAGCTCAGCTACTTCATCAGGTAACAAGCCCTGACCCTTATCCAGGTCTTTCAGCAGATCAGCCTAGTATGCCTGAAGCACCGCCATCGTGTGCAACGAAGCGACAGCCTGACCTGCTACTGCGTATACCCTGCCATTTAAGTGAGATGTTTCCTGAAGGGGCTTAGATGGCAAGGAGGGAGCCTTGAGAGAGGATGTCTCGCCCACAGAGAGATAGCTAGCTAGCGTCTCTTCCACAGGGGGCATCCCCTCATAGCCGTTTTCACGCATCCCCTCAATGTTAGCATAGCTGGTATGCTGAAACCTATGATTGCGAGAGGAAAACGGCTATTTCCATTCCCTCTCAACCTCCGCATGGAGATCAGGAAGAAATGGGAGGCTCACTCGAGCTGGGGGGGCTATGGCCAGAAAGATAACGCTCATCGAGACGACCTCGTGGCGCCACCATCTTGGCACGCTTCCACGGCAAGTCAAGCCTCGCCGTGGCACGTTCCATAACCTCCAACTCGTCATACGCAGGGCAGGAGGATTGAGAGGGCTCAGTCTCAACTTCTTCGCCCTCAGACATCTCCTGCTCTTACTGGGCATAACCCAGCAGAGCACTAGCCGCCGGATCAGATGATGTCAGTGAGATCGCATCATCATCATCATCCTGCGGCTCGCCCTCGCTCGCGGCCGACAAGCGCGAGAAGGAAAGACCCCTCTCTAACTCATCAGCCAGATCCGTCTGCGAGCCCCACGAGTTCATTCTCCTCCGTGCCTCAGCAGCAGTGGGTCTTGAACCGCGGGAAGCAGACGGCTGCCCCTCTTTCCTCGAAAAGAGAGACAGATGAGAGCGGAGCTTTCTCATAGAAAAAAAGCTCACAGTGCACACAGATTGCCCCCTCGAGGACATCGCGTGCATGCTCCTCGCCCAAACAAAAGACGCAAAGATCGTGTGTGTCATCGGGTATCAAATAACGAGGACACGGATGCACACACCTCTTAAACGCCTTGCTAGTGCTTGCCATAGTAACAGTAGAAAATCGTTCTTACCAGTAGAATGCACACTTCAAACAAAACAGTCACTGAAGACAAAGAAGGGAATGACATATTTTCCCGGCGCCCCCTTTATACTGTGGTTGTGCCGGTAGTGACGTCATAGGCAGTCGCCGGCCAACATGTGGTGTTTTTGTACATATGCTTCAGATACGGGTCACGCTGACGGCGTTCCCCATAGCGACCCCTAGAGGACGCAGTTCGAAGTTCCCTCGAAAGGGAAATACATATGTATACACACACACACACATACACACAAGCATATACACACACACACACACACATACATATATATATATATATATATATATATATATATATATATATATATATATATATATATATATATATATATATATATATATATATATATATATATATATATGTATGTGTGTATATATATATATATATATGTGTATGTATGTATGTATGTATGTGTATGTATGTATATATATATGTGTGTGTGTGTGTGTGTGTATGTATGTATGTATGTATGTGTATATATATAAAAATATAAATACATACATATTACTTTTTTTAATGTTAACATCCAAATTACTAAAACTTTAACTAAACTTCAAACGGAAAATCCATTAAAACGATTCAAAATATGCATAAAAACTAATTGACCTATCATAAGCCCCTCCCCTCGAACACAGACTAGCCAATGGCAGTCAAGTATCAGTTGCACGGGGAGCGGAACTCGGACATCTTTAGGTTTCAGCGCCATAGAGAAACATTGGAAAATCTGAAGCTCGCATCGGTTTTATGGGGTTTATGCTTCAAAAATGGAAAAACATTGTGATCTGTAAACCCTCCTTTGAGTTACCCACCATATTTATTTTTAAATATTTTATAAATCCCTCCATGGAATATTTTATTCCCATTTGGTGGCCTTCCGTGTCCAAAATTGTGCAAAAAACATCATGGGACAAGGTTTTCACACTGCAGCTGTCATTGTAAGACAGTGAGCAACTCTGTTTGTTTGTCCGAGGGAGCAACAGTAACTAAGGGGGGCGGGGCTTACCGATAGGTCAATTGTATCGCAATGATACTAAAATAACACTACAAATGCATTTAGGTCATTTTACAGAAAATCCCCTACATATCCAATGATGTAATAATTTAATAAATTATCACAAATAAAAAAAAAATATTAAAAATTTGCTGATAATATTTAATGATAAAAATTCATTCAAAAACTACTGAAAAAGAAAATGATCTTAGCATTTTCATTATTTAGAAAAGACAAACTGCAATGAAAAATTTATAAAAAAATAATTTTTTTGGACTAATTCAAATGTTGATATATGATCAATTACTAAAAAAACATTTAGATCATTTTATAGACAAAAATCCTGCATACATAAGGAAGGGATGGGCAATAAACAAATTATGATATTCTCAATGCAGTTGATTATTAATATATATAAAATGGAAGAATAATGTGAAATTTACTGGAAAATAATCAACAAAAATTAATATTTAAATTATACGGAAATAATAAACTGCAATAAATCTAATTCATTTCTTTTTTTTTTATTGCACTCATTTAAAAGCAACTTATAGCTGCTGAAATATTTACCAGCTGGACATAAATACAAAAATTTTAATTCCTTACAGAAATATGCATACGTTTTCAAAACGGACTTTTCCAAATCTGTTTTAAAATACTCTGGTTTTGCTCTGACAGTAGGTGTCATTATTTAATTATTCACTCAATGCAATTGTTTCTCTTTCCATGATTGTTAGTCTAAAGAA
>CM077240.1:32478356-32488356 GCA_039654775.1 Spinibarbus caldwelli
ACTTAAGGAACATGCATTCCTTTATGAAAATATTTCGACAGAAAACACCTCTAAATTCAGTCAGTGTTTGAGAGAGAGAGAGAGAGAAAAAAAAGAATTAGGGGAAAAATATACTTGCCTCTTTTTTGTTTTTTATACTTTGCATTTTTTTAATTATTTGAAATTATATATATATATATATATATATATATATATATATATATATATATATATATATATATATACACACACTGTATAGATAGATAGATAGATAGATAGTAATTTCCATGAGTACAAATCTTTAAGCATATAATGATATTCTAGGGAATTGTGTGCTTCTAATTTTAAAGCTACAGTTTGGACAGGACCCTTTTCTATTCTAACATGACAATGCCTCTGTGTATAAGGCAAGGTTCAAAAAGAAATGATTGATGGAAGAACTCGACTGGTCTGCAGAAATAATAAAGTGTTATAAAGTGTTTATAAAGTGTTTGTTCAACAAGCTGACAGAAGCCGATTCATTTCTTTGTTGGAAACGTTTTAATGACGAAGTATAATTGTTGTCATTGTAAATATTAATTTTTCCATGGCCACGGAGGAGAATCATAGATTGTGGGTCACATTCATCAGACACAAGCATACTGGTTGTTTATATTTATTTCAACAAATGACAACTAGAATTAAATCCCTGGAAGCTTGAACAGTTTTGTAGCATTTTAAAATGCTGGTTTAATGTAGTAAGACAGTGATGCTAAAAGACATGCAGAAGAGGCCAGAATATTAACGCAACACGTTAAGCGTTTTCCTCCCTTTAGAAAATCGTAATGAAGAAAACGCTTATACATTAAGACAGTATTTAAAGTTCATATTTTGGGTTCATCAGTTTTTCTGCAGATATTATGCTTTATTAGTAAGGTGTGTACAGAATTTGGTCTTTTAATATCACTGTCCCGGTACATTAAGCATTCTTTATATGAGAGGAAAACGCTTAATGTGTAAATAAACGTTTTGGGTTCACATTTTGTGCATGTGCGTATCTGCACGTAGTATATGCTTTACAATTTTGTCTTTCACTGTCTTGGTACATTAAGCCACACGAAGCGTTATTCGTGTTGAGCGCTTTAATGTCCCTGTTCAAGTTCTGCTAATTCACAAGCCAAGTGAGAGTCATACTCGCGAAGGTGATGTTAATTATTAAACCAAACAAAATCAAAACTTTGCAGCAATATGATTCTTTTATTGAGTGACAGGCAGTGGGTTTAATCGGTGACATTATTAATAGATTTACTATCTGGCGTTTTTCAAACTGTTATGTTTCTTAAAAAAGACGGTTGCTAACAAGTTTCTAAATGGAACTACAGGCGCTGTCGGAGACATTAAACGTCATCACGCCAAACAGTTTATCAATTTACAGTATTTTCCAGTTGTGGTATAATTTGTAATACAATTAATTGTAGAATAACCAAGGAATCGTTTCCCGCATTTTATATTGTTGTTCGACAATGTTTTTTTGCCTTGCCCCGAAATGCAACACAAGTCTTCAGAGGGAAGATGCTCGTTTATCGCTTTCCTACTGATGCAGAGACTCTGGGTACATACCGTAAGCTAAACTCATATTACGATTATTACATATAAACACCACATTTACCTGCTTTATGTGGTGAAAGTGAAACTTTAATGATGCATAGTGCAACATAAAATTAACATAAAATTAAATGTTTACGGCCACATGAAGCTGTTAGAAAGCATGTAGATTGAGTATTTCCTAGAAGCAAGGATAAAATAACATTTTGTGTACCCACCCTAACAAAATGAGAGCTGAAATGTGGTACTTTTTTTCACTAAAATAAGTTTAATCTTACCATATCCAAAAACTCGCTCACTCTGCTGTTATTTAATAGATTAAATACACTAGAATTTTATTGAATAGTACATGGGGATACGTTTTTAATTAAAATATTCATATTAATCAAGGATTTATTGACTTTTAATGCACCTTATTTCGAAATGTACAGAAATACGTGCTTTCAAATTTTTCAAATGCTTTCAAAGATTATTTCATTTATTCACTATACTATGTCTCATTTCAGTTTGGCTCTAGTTTTGTATTTATTCCAGCTTATATGAAACGGTTCATGTAGCGTGGATTAAAATTCACATACAGTGTAAATCCTTTTCACTGAACACGTTAAAAATAAGTTTGAAAAAGTTGTCGGAAGCGCGCTGGTGGTGACGATGAAGGCGAGCGACCGTGGTGCTGTAGTTCGTTTATAGCCTAAGTTTAGCTTTTAAGTTCTGGCGCTTTTATTTAGGCTTCAAAATTCGTCAAATTTATATTATTTTGTGAAAATTATCTTGATGGACAAAACGTGTAAGTTTCATGAACTATGATTGAACACAGAGCATATTTTTTGCGATAATCCAAAAGCCTATGGAAAAATCCTATTGGCTTTTTGTCGAGGAACCAGTTTCATGCTAACAGCCGATCCGCCTACAAAGTGACGTCATTGTTCCCCCACTCTATAAGAGAGAAATAAAGAAGCACATCGCGGGTCTTTCATGCCGAGAACTCTGCTCATGTGTTTGCATAATGATGCGTTTAAAAGTTAATGACCAAACGTATCATTATAAAAGTTCACAGTGTTGCTACAGATTAAACATAATGTGGATAACATTAAATTAATATTTTTTAATCAGGTTAGACATTGATTATTTATCACTCAAATCCCTTTCTCTACCTGTCCGTTGGTCGTGCATATCCACCATGTTTGTAGTTTTTTTTTAACACTATTTATGCGTGTTTGTAGTTCTAATCGAATCCCCCGTCCACTGCGCAATGTGTTGTGGGCAATATTAGCCGTTAGAGTGTGCATCGATCTGCACTTCGAATTCTAACCGGAAGTAGTAGACCATCCGGGAATCTTTGGCATACTTTTTTTTAAACATACTATGATTTGGGACATACTAATTCTATTTTCGAATACTATTTAGGATGGATAGTATGCGAATTGGGACGCAGCATATGATATATATCTGAATTTTTAATTTAGAGGCGGCTTAAAATTAAGGAACAGCTAAAAAGGAACAGTTCAAGCCAAAACACCAGCAACAACACTAACAAACACAACCACAAATGACTCCTGAAACCATTACAGAAACATTTCTCAAACTGCTAGTTTGCTTCTCAGAATCTCAGAACCATGTAAACTCCAACAGAAAACAATCCTGTTATTAACGTCACAGCAATTACTCGTGCAACCTGAGTTCAGTGTGCCAGCGGTTAACAAGACTTATAATGAACACATTATCACGTTAAAGATCTTGTATAAAAGTTTCTTTAAAGTCAGTTAAAATATCTCTGAAAAGGAGTTTAGTGATTTGTAATAAAGAAAGTTCTTTTTGTCAGTTCTAAACTCACTTTTTTAACTGCACTGACTGTAGTTTACACTAATGTCTGCTACAGCATCTCTTGCAGCAATGCTGAGAATTGAACGGCACGTTTTTAGAATCAACAACACAAACACTGCACAAATGTTGTGTGGCTAGAAACCTTTTGCATTAACGTGCTTCTTTTGGGCCTTAATGTCTTAATGTTGTCTTACTCACAATTTCTCCATACACTCCAAGATATTCTTTGACGAGAAGCACAAAACCCCAAAGCTCATCTGAAGTTGAGGAGCTGGAGGAATCACTGCTTGCTTCAGTGTCATGGAAATCAGAGACACTCTGAGACTCCAGTGAACCTGGTGATAGAAAACAACAGTTTTAACTAAATATATGCAACAACAATTATTAAAATCGAAGGAAAACTCTGACACACCTAAAGATGGATCCACTTCAAAGTGAAAGCCCATGTCCACTGGGTTCTCCAAAATAGCATGAGGCCCCTTTTGAATCTCCTCAGGGTCTTCAAACCCTATCTGGGCATCTTTATTTCTGTTGAAATAGAGGCCCCCGTCCACCTCCAGACCCACGTCTTTAGTGTGAGACAAATCTTCGTTCATATTTAATTCAGAATTCAGAATCACTTCAGATTCATTCTGCTCCTCATGCATTTCAGGACTCTTGGGTGGTTCAGTCATTTTGATGTCACTGTCCAAAGCCTTCACCTCTTCAGAGTCAATGTTTTCATCTGAAAAAAAAAAAGCGCATAAAGATATTTAATAAAAAATTAACCTTGCAAGGCCTGACATTTGAAACGATATGACATTTTTGAACTAGCACATTTTATTGAAAATTTCGACAAAATATTAAAAAGAAATGTTTGCATTTATGTTTTTTGTTGCGTATCATAGGCTTTTATGGCTCATATAGTATGATATAGCGAGAACATGGAGGAAAAAAATCATCTCAATTTTATTCAGAGGCCCAACAGGAGCAAAAATTTGCAATTTGGTGCAGATGCTGATATTTATATGAACAAAAAGTGATGGAATTCAGATGCTTGTATTGAAAATCACTGATATCTTTAAAACAGCAGATACTTACATAAAATGATAGAAATATCAGTTGTCACTCTATATCTCCAATAATATGTCTTAGAAAGATGAGATTTAAATGATCAAAACATATAATGCAATGCAATACAATGATTGAGAGATGAACAACTAAAGGTTCATTAAAAGCCTGATGATCACATTTGACACACTAAAAAAAAAAAAAATAAAATAAAAGATGTATAATCAAGTAAACCTAAGTTTATTCAGTCCAGTAAGTGTTCATCTTGAAATATAAGTTATTCTTTTGTTTACTTAATTAAATCAGTAAAGACCTGACAGTAAAAGCACGAGCTGAAGGTGGATGTTCGTACAATTATACTAAAATGCCTTTTTTACTTGCTACAAAATCTAAACCATCACCCTGGCGACAGAAGCCATGTGGTAGACTGTGTGCAACAGGTTTAACAGCAAAGATTTAATCATTTAGAGACATTTGAAATATGATGCAGTAGATTTTATAGGGTTAAAACAAAGCAAACAGCATGTGATTTTAGGTCAAACCTGAAATGAATCATAGAAACAACCACTAATTATGGTTTGGAAAGACAAGCATTGCTGTTAGTACTGCTAAAATGACCTGTTTCAGATGCAAGTAGCTCTTCCTCGACCAACGGTGCGCTGTCACTGGCCGCTGAATATTTCTGTCGTAAAGCAAAAACGATCTCCTGGAAAACGTCTAAGACGGCAGCCTCAAAATCATACTCTTCCGGCTCCTTCTGTTGGCCGTGTTCCTGAGATTGCCGCTCTCTTTCGTTCAATATGTCCTCTGTCGCGTCGAGAATCAAGTTCTCCGAGGCCTCCATGATCTGGTCCAGTGTTCGCTCGATTTCCTCCGTGTCCGTCTGCAGCTCTCTGGCAGACTTCATCTCCAGATCTAGATCAGAAAACATGGCCTCGATTTTAAACAGGTTCTTCAGGCCAAAATACTTCTGCATGTGCTCCATCTCCTCGTCCTTCAGGTGATCCCGTAATATTGTGAGCCTCATCACATTATCGCTGTATTCAGGCTCCTCAGGAGGAAGACGAAGCGCGTCGTTTTCTTCTCGTTTTGTTGTGTTTTGGCTTTGTTGGGATTCGATCAATTGATTGCCTTCAGGTTGTTGGTTTTCTTTAAGTTCATGTATGTCTTCTGTGAGCTGAGGTTTAGAAGAAAGAAAAGCGTTTTCATCCTCTAAAAGCTCTTCGGCGTCCTCATCCACGTCATCTTCATCTTCATCTTCATCTTCATCTTCATCTTCAGGACTCTGTTGTTCCGATTCCAGTGTGTTTTTCAGTAGATTCACGAGTTCGTTCTTCACTTTATCGATTTGTTCCTCCGTTTGGTCAAATAGAGGTGCAGGTTCTGGGCTTTCTGTAACAAGTTCCTCCTTTAACTTCTCATCTTCGCCAGTCGATTCTCTCACTTTTTCACCATTTTTCGTAAGTGCATCCTGAGGATCGTCTGCAATGTTTATGTTTGTGTTTTCATTCTTGTTCATGCTGGCCTTCTGAAGGTCTTCAACATTTTCCATCTTGTTTGTGTCTAACTTCTTTGGATCATGTTCTTCAGTGATTTCACTAACATTTAATGCCAGCGGTGCTTTTTCGGACTCAATGTTCATTTCCAATGCTGGTTCAGATGGGACGTTTTCGCTCGCATCCGAAGGAGTTTTAGCGTCTTGTGGAAGATGAGAAGATTCTGGGATTTTAATGTCTAGTTCTTCAAAATCACTTTGTGCACGCATGACCTCAAGACCAGCTTGTTCTTCAACATCAGCAGCTGAAAGCAATTCTTTGGTGAGTTCCTCAAGAGATTCGGCATCTTGCGTTTCACCTTCATGGTTTGTTTTGATAGCATCTTTAAAGCTTGTCCTGTCCTCATCTTTGAGTGTTTTCTCTAATGTTTGTAGTGGTATATCTTTATCGTTTAGCTCTGGTTTAGCAGGTTCTTCATGTACTACATCTAAACCTGCTGTTTGTGTTTCAAGTGGCTCAAAATCAGAATTACTTTGGTTGTGCAAAAGTTCAGAATAATCCATTTCTTGTGCATCAGAATCTGATGGTTCTGTTTCTACATCCTCAGAAATGACCTCAGCATCTTGGCTTATTGAAATATCTTCTGTTAGTGCATCTTCAGATTCAGATACCGGTTCTGATGAAACATCTGTCTTTGGATGAAAACTATCAGAGTCCTCTTCAGTAGATTTCAGTAATGTCTCTGTTTCAGGAGCTTCTACAGATTCTGAATCAACTGCCTTTGATTCAAGAATAGATTCTGAATCTGATTCAAGATGTGATGATGATTCTGAACCAACTGACTTTGATTCATGAAACAATTCTGATTCTAAATCTACTGACTCTGATTCAAGAAGCGATGTTGGTTCTGAATCAACTGACTCTGATTCAAGAAGAGATGCTGATTCTGAATCAACTGACTCTGATTCAAGAATCAACGTTGATTCTGAATCTAATGACTCTGATTCAAGAAGAGATGCTGATTCTGAATCAACTGACTCTGACTCTGATTCAAGAATCAATGTTGATTCTGAATCTAATGACTCTGATTCAAGATGCTCCACTGATTCTGTCGTTGTCATTTGAGATGCATATTCATTCTGAGCTGGTTCTTTTGATTCTTCTGTTGAATTCTCATTTTCTAGCAACAATGTGCTGCCTAATAACGCATCTATGTCATAGCTCTCAAATTTATCGAGCCCAGTCTCAAAGCAAACAAAATCTGTTTCCTGAAATAGGAAAGAAAGATTCATGTTAACCAAATGTCACATCAAAAATGACCATACATGAGTCAATATTAACCACACCGACTTACCTCTGTAGGTACTTCCAATTCTTTTTCAGTATATATATGATTTATATTAAGATAGTCCTTTGGGAAATAACCAAAGTGGTTTCCAATCTATGCAAATAGAGGAAGAGGGGAAAAAATGATCAGTTTTTGCGCTGCAGTATAACAGTTTTTTTTTAAACAATTTTTACAGAAACCATAAAAAAGCAAAAATAAAATAGAACCAAAAGAATAAGAAAATAAAATACATAATAAAAGAGAAAAAACTGAATAATATGCATAAAATAAGGCAGTCTGCACTTATATTTTACAACTTTGTACATGTATCTATTTTTTAATATATTTCCTCTCTCGTTCCAAAGAAAAGTATTAAAAACGATTAAAGAAAAAAAGAGAGTTGAATAAACCATAGCACAAAGCACACGGAAACACAGGGTAAAATAGTCCAGTTTAATTAGATGAACTATTTATTGTATACTTACTTCATCTTCAGCTATTTAAATGAATTTGTTTCATTCAGCTTATGGTAACACATTGATTTGTTGATGGTGGTGTGGATGTTAGTAGTTGCTTAAAGGAATAGTTCACCCAAAAATGAAAATTTGCAGAAAAAAAAAATTCTTTATGGGAACAGATTTGGAGAAATGTAGCATTGCATCACTGTCTCAGCAATGGATCCTCTGCAGTGAATGGGTGCCATCAGAATGAGAGTCCAAACAGCTGATAAAAACATCACAATAATCCACAAGCAATCCACACCACTCCAGTCCATCAGTTAACATCTTGAGAAGACAAAAGCTGATTGTTTTTGTAAGAAACAAATCCATCAAGATGTTTTAAATTTAAATCATTGCTTCTGGCCAAAATGTGAGTCCATAATCCAAAATAATGCTTCCTTCTGTGAAAAAGACCATCCTCTGTTGTCTCTCACGTCAAAATCCACACATATAAATGTTTAAAACTGTTTTGGCTTGTGAATGGTGCTTGATCTGTGCAGATTTCTCTCCTGATTCAGACTAGATCACTTTTTCACTGGAGGAAGCATTATTATGGATTTATTATGGATTATTTACGCAATGGTTTGAAAACACTGTAATTATAGATTTTTTTTTTTTTTTTAAATCACAAACGTGCATGCAGCTTTTCACTTCTCAGGATATTAACTGATGGACTGGAGTGGTGTGGATTATTGTGATGTTTATATCAGCTGTTTGGACTCTCATTCTGACGGCACCCATTCACTGCAGAGCATCCATTGGAGAGCAGGTGATGCAATGCTACATTTCTCCAAATCTGAAGAAGAAACAAACTCATCTACATCTTGGATGGCCTGAAGGTGTGTAAATTTACAGCAAATTGGCATTTTTGTGTGAATTAGTCCTTTAACACATTTCTCTACTACTGAAGATTCGTGCATGATCTGTCGCCCAACTAAATAAATATATGTAGACTGTTTGTGATGATTAAGTAATACTAATCAAATACTGGCATCGGAGTACATCATCAGCAACACCCAAAATCATCAAACAATCAATCAATGATTAACAGGTTACTTACACTACCAGCCCATACGTCTGATCTCTGCCCTGAGAGTTTATAATATACATATATCGTCTCTCCTTTCTTAAAAGAGAGAAACCGGCAGTCCGGCCCTGTGAAATCCTTGGCGGCCTTCCCTCTGCCGAGAAGCACTAAAGAGACACAAAAAACATGTTAGGATGAAAACTACTCACTTCATGTTACATTATGAAAGCTTACCATGTACAGTGTTCTGCATGAAAAATGTTAGATTTGTTTTTACAATGTGGATTTTCAACATCATATGACTTAGAATCAAATGCAATATGGCATAAAAAAAATGTTGTGATTAATTAATTTAATTTGTATTAAAAATAAAGCATATTAAAGGGACAACGCAACAAATTGTAAGGGTCCTAAATGGGAATTTATTTAAGCAAAATATATCTTTAATTTCTTAATCTGGATATTTTTGGAAAGTTTTTGTGAAATTCACCCAATCAGGTTGAATTTAAAAATTTTGTGTGTTGAATGTTTTGCAATTGTGTAATGAAACAGTAGGCCTACTGCATTTTTTTTTTTTTAACCATTTAATGATAACATAATTCAAAAATTCTGATGACAGTGGTGCTACAAGTAATAATGAAAAAGATCTTTAATTGAAAATACTTAATCTAAGGAAAGAGGGGTTGGGAATGATTATATTATTTACTGTAGAAGATTAGTATTTTTAACAGGAAAAAAAAATATTTATAAATGCTATAGTAACAATTTGGTTAACTAAAGCTGCCTTACCATATAAAATAAAAATATTTTATATTTTAAAAGACAATACATCTGATGTTTTTAGAGTTTATTTTTATATTTTTAAACTTTAGTTTTACAGTAAAGTCTAGTAAGGACACCTACACTTTTTTTTAAATACTTAACAATAAAATGATTACAGTGCTGTTTTTAAGTAAAAAGGAAACACGGTTTTTCTTCTTTGTGAATTAATAATTCATGCATCAGAGAGATGTATATTTCAACAACATCAGAAAGAATTATGTTTTTTTTTCCCCAGTCGACCACTAATGGTCAATGCACATTTTGTTTAGTATTTCTGAATTTTACGTAAAATAAAAATCTAAATAAATCGTACAAAACTACATAAAGTTTTCAGTTCAATTCTCAAATGGTAAACATATTATTAAACTTCAATGCAATATAGCAGATACTT
>CM077240.1:32490856-32590856 GCA_039654775.1 Spinibarbus caldwelli
TCTGCATGTTAAAGGCTCTCTTGCTCTGTATCTTTCTTTGCGCGTGTAGTGCGCCTTCACACTAGAGTTTACGGTACGTCAAATACAGCTACACTGCGCATCCATTCAGATGAACTGAAAAATAAAATGGTTTTGAAACAAAAAATAAATTAATAATAAATCAAAAAATAAACCAATAAATAAAACTATTCTGAACTCTGAACAATTATATCGTCCGTTCTGCATTATCTGATCTCAATAATGTTCTCAATATTTTTATTTCTGTTTTCGTGTAACTAAACTTTTTTTTGTAAATTGTTTCAAAACGTTCAGAGAACATTCAAAAGTGATGTTCCCATTATGTTTGCAAAATTATAAAATGATCGTTTGAATGTTAATTTAGAAACATTGTTTTCATAAGTTAATGTGCTTTCACATAAATTAATCTGTTTTTACATAAGTTAAAACATCTTGTGCTTAGCATCAGCACAGATCACTCATCTTATAAATAATATTGTAAAAATAATTATTAAACATAATCTTGTAAATAATGCACAAATCTGCAGCTACATAAATCTTCTGTTCCAGATACCACATTATTATTATTACTACTTATTTTTTTTTCTTTAGTCTTACTTATTTAATTGTTCTTTTCTGTTCTCATGTCATATATGTGACCCTGGACCCAGTCATAAGTAGCACGCTATTTGTAGCAATAGCCAACAATACATTGTATGGGTCAAAATTATCGATTTTTCTTTTAAGCCAAAAATCATTAGAATATTAAATAAAGATCATGTTCCATGAAGATATTTTGTAAATTTCCTACTGTAAATGTATCAAAACTTAATTTTTGATTAGTAATATGCATCACTAAGAACTTCATTTGGACAACTTTAAAGGCAATTTTCTCAATATTTAGATTTTATTGCACTCTCAGATTCCAGATTTTCAAATAGTTGTATCTCAGCCAAATATTATCATATCCTAACAAGCCATACATCACCGGAAAGCTTATTTATTCAGCTTTCATGTGATGTGTACATCTCATTTTTTAAAAAATTGACCCTTATGACTGCTTTTGTGGTCCAGGGTCACATGGGGTAGAGTGGGGGAAAACGCCCCCTAAAGGATTGTGTCATTTTTTTGAAACAAAAGTTAAATGTGTTCAGAAATGTTATCATAGTTTTAGTGACAATGACATAAATTACAAACCAAGTATGAAAAATGTCCAGAGTTTTCATGTTATTAGATTTTTAACAAAACTTAAATTTAAATTTAAAAATTAAACAAAACGCCCCCATGGGTGGGGTAAAATGCCCCCCAGTCTGACAAAGCAATTTGCTTTAAACATTTACAGCAAAATCAGAGTACAGGCAGTTTTAGCTTAAAATTAAAAAAATAATATAATCAATAATTATGAATCACAAAATTATAATTGTCTATTTGAAAAAATAAAAAATAAAATAAAATAAATGTTAGCTGATAATAACTGGCTAGCTAACTACCTGATGCTAACATGAGGTAATTTTTAAATATAAAGTCCAAATATTTTTATTCAACCAACTATTTAGAATACATTTGATGAAAAAACGTACTCGGTTACTTTCGTAACCTCGGTTCCCTTAGATATGGGAACGAGTACTGCGTTGTAAGACGCTTGTATAGGAAAAACTCATTTTTTCCTTTTCAACTGAAGCCTTTTCAATCACACAGTGAAACTGCACGTCCATTGGTTCGTGCAGTGCTATAAAAACGAACCAATGGCTCGGCGGCGGCAACGAGCGAGCCTATGGCTGAGCAGCCTGCCATAGCCCGCCAAAACGGGCGGGGACTGTGGCTATATAAGCGGCCGCATCTCAGATTTCTTCAAATGAAGCGACTGAGGCGTGCAGCTTATAGCACAGCCAGGAACGCAGTACTTGTTCCCATATCTAAGGGAACCGAGGTTACGAAAGTAACTGAGTACGTTTCCTGACGATATTTTCACTCGTACTGCATCGTAAGACGCTTTTATGGGAACCAATACAATCACGCCGCGCTATGGTGGGGAATGACTCAAAACCAAGACTCCTATGGGAGAAGACCCAGGGGAGTCAATGGAATACACCAAGCACAGGCTGAGCCATCAGGGTCATCCATGGCCTGGGTGTCATCCCCTATAGTTTATACCTGGTATCCGCATAATATGGACCATCCAGGTGAAGGAGGGACTTGAACAATGCTGGTCAAGTGAACCCATAAGACTGCTAAACTAGCCAGAGGCGGCAAATAAGCAGAAAGGACTCTGGCCTGTAAGGCAGGGACGTCCAGGTTGTAAAACCTTACAAATTTGGACGGCAAGAACCAGCCGGCTACCTCACAAATTTCCGAAATGGACACCCCGCTGGACCATGCCCAGGAAGAGGCGATGCCTCTGGTGGAATGGGCTCTGACACCAATGGGGCACTGCAAGACCAAGGAGGAGTATGCTAGGGTGATAGCATCCACTAACCACCTGAAAATTCTTTGCTTCATAACAGGGTGACCTTTAGCGCGGTTACTGAAGCTGACAAAAAGCTGTTCTGATCTCCTGTATGAGGTAGAACGCTCAATGTACAGCCTCAGGGCCCTGATGGGGCAGAGCAGGGATAATTCCTGGTCATCCGTCAAAGGGGAAAGCACGGAAAGCGCTATGACCTGGGCTCTGAACAGAGTGGAGAGCACCTTAGGTACATAACACAGCCTTGGTTTCAGGACGACCTTGGAGTTGTTAGGCCCGAATTCCAGGCAAGCAGGGTTGATGGAAAGGGCCTGTAGGTCTCCTACTTGCTTAACCGACGCCAGCGCTAACAGCAGGGCGGTTTTAAACGAGAGTGATCTGAGGCTCGTTGTTTGCAATGGTTGAAACGGGGGGCCTTTCAAGGCCCTTAGTACGGTTGATAAGTTCCAAGGTGGAACTGTACGAGGATGTGGGGGGTTAATTCTCCTGGCGCCTCGTATAAACTGGACCACCGCACTATTCCTGCCCACCGATCGGCCAGCAATAGGTGCATGGAAAGCCGCTATGGCTGCCGCGTAAACTTTGATGGTGAATGAGGAATGCTGTTTATCCAGCATCTCCTGCACAAACGAAAGAACCACTGATACATCAGAGGTAACCGGATCTAAGTCATGGTCTTGACACCAAGCTGAGAAAATAGACCATTTCAGAGCATAGAGGCGTCTGGTAGACGGGGATCTAGCTTCTGCCATAGTTTTTAAGACACGCTCTGGGAGGTTGAAAGGCTCCCGTTGAGTGGCCACACATGCAGGGCCCATAACTCGGGCAGTGGATGCCACAGCATGCTGTTCGCTTGAGAGAGGAGGTCCCATCTCAAGGGAATGGGCCAGGGGGCTGCTTCGAGCAGCTGGAATAACTCCGACACCCACGGCTGGTTCCTTCAGAGGGGGGGCTATTAGAAGAAGCTTGTGCCGTTGTTCCCTGACTCGTCTGAGTACCTGCGGTAGCAGAGTGATTGGAGGGAACGCATAGAGCGGGAGGCTGGGCCACTCATGGGCCAGGGCATCCGTGCTCTTCGTGAATAAGGTTGGGCAATGAGAGTTGTCTTTGGAGGCAACGAGGTCTACTCGAGCTCTGCCAAAGACTTCCCAGATCTTCTGAACCGTGAGTGGGTGGAGCATCCATTCTTCTGAGGAGACGTTGTTCCTCAACAACATGCCCGCTCCTTGGTTCATTTTGCTCGGCACATGTGTCGCCTTCAGTCAGCGCAGATTGGTCTGAGCCCAAACAAGAAGGTTGCTCGCCAGCGTGCAGAGGCGCTTCGAGACGAGGCCGCCCTGGTGATTTATGTATGACACCACGGACCTGCTGTCTGAGCGTATTAGCACATGGTGTCCCCTTATGTCCGGCAGGAAGAATTGACAGGCACGGCACACTGCTAGCATCTCTAGCCAGTTGATGTGCAGACCCGACCCTTCTTCGGACCAAAGACCGAAGGTTGGTTTGCCTTTGCACAGCGCTCCCCAACCCTTGTTGGAAGCGTCTGTCATGACAACCTTCCTTCTGTGCGCCGTGTCTAAGATCACACCCTGAGCGGTCCCTTCCTTGAAGGAGGCCGCGTGGCGCTGAATTGTCATGGCTCGTTCCGCTGAGACAGTTGCTGTCATCTGCACTGAGTCGATAACTGTCCCCAGGAACAACACTCGTTGGCTGGGTGATAGTACGCTCTTGGCAAAGTTGACCCTGAGCCCCAGGCAATCTAAGTGGCTGAGGAGGAGGGTCTTGTGCGATGTTGAAACTGCCTGACTGGGCTAGAATGAGCCAGTCGTCGAGGTAGTTGAGGATGCGGATTCTCATCTGTCGCAGAGGGGAGAGAGCTACATCCATGCATCGCGTAAAAGTGCGGGGAGCCAGGGACAGCCCAAACGGAAGGACCCTGTATTGATATGCATTTACATTTACATTTAGTCATTTAGCAGACACTTTTATCCAAAGCGGCTTACAAATATATGCCACCCCCTCGAATGCGAATCTCAAGAATCGTCTTGTGATGGGAGGCTACCTCGATGTGAAAGTATGCGTCTTTCAGATCCAGTGACATGAACCAGTCCCCTGGGCATATTTGCGAGAGGATCTGCTTCAATGTGATCATCCTGAACGACCTTTTTACCAGAGTGTGATTCAGAAGTCTGAGATCTAGAATAGGTCGCAGGCCGCCGTCTTTTTTGGGGACGAGGCAGTAGCGGCTGTAGAAGCCTGATTCGCTCTGGGCTGGAGGAACGACTTCTATGGCTCCCTTTACCAGCAGATTAATCCCCTCTGCGTGCAGGACTTGAGCATCCTCGCTGCACACTGTGGTGGCGACCACACCGCGGAAGTGTGGTGGTCTTCTAGCGAATTGGAGTGAATAACCCCGTCTTAACGTAGCCATACCCATTCTGACACACCGGGGATGGCCTGCCAGGCCTCGGCCCGTGTTTTAAGAAGCTGAATAGGATCTAAAGACTGGCTGCATAAAGGCAGGACGCTTATGGTAGGCAGAAGAGGACATTTGCTCTCTTTTTGAAAACGTATGTGTTTTAATTTGTCCGTTATCAAAGCGGTTGGACGCCCGGGCGCTAGAGTGGGCCCGTGGTGAACCAATAACACACTTCCCTCTGCACCCAGTGCTGAGCGGGTTGACAAGAGGCACATTAGAGGCTGCTTCCGGGGTGGTCCAGCGGTAGCGAGACTTGGCCCCCTCTTCTTCCTGCCTGGCTGATCAGGAGGACTTCTGAGGCGCCGGTTCCAAGGCGATCTTGGGCCCGGGTCCTTGGCGCTTCGGGAAGGGGTAGCGTCTTGCCGAGCGGGAACGCCCTCTATCCTGCCGATCCTTAGGAGGTCGGGGCTCGGGAGTGGCCGGCGTTGGATTGGCAGGCTGCTGAGTCGGCGCAGGCTTGGGGCGATTAGAAGCAGCAGAAGAGCTGGCCCGTTTCGGGAGGAAGTGTTGTATCGCTTGAGACGACTTCTGAGCCTCCGTAAAACGCTCCACAAAGTCCTCCACAGCTGGCCCGAACAGGCTGTTCGATGAGACCGGAGCATCGAGAAAGGGAACTTTATCCGCCTCTTTCATCTTCGTCAACGTGAGCCAAAGGTGGCATTCCAACATTACCAGGCTGGACATCGACCGCCCGATTGCCTGGTCGGTGGCTTTGGTGGTGCAGAGGGCCAGGTCCATCGCGCTCCTCAGGTCCCTGAGTGAAGCTGCATCGAGAGCGGTCTCCTCACTGGCGAGCATCTTGGCCTGGAAGACCTGAAGCACAGCCATAGAGTGCAGCGCCGAAGCCGCTTGTCCAGCTGCTGAGTAGGTGCGTCCAGCAAGTGCAAGCGTGACTTTGCACGGCTTGGACGGATGGCTCGCCCTCGCTTTCCATCCGATAGCCGTGGACGGGCAGAGATGTGCGGCCACGGACTCATCCAGAGGGGGCAGGTGCTCGTATCCCTTCTCTTCAGTGCCGTCAACGGAGGTGAGGGCAGAGGAAGCAGAAGGACGGATGTGAGACGAGTAGGGGGCGCGCCACGATTTAGTGAGCTCATCGTGGACTTCGGGGAAGAAAGGGGACGAGCGTTGGCAGGGGGCTTGCTGCGCCCCGGGAGAAACACTCGTCCAGCCTGCTGCGAGACGGCTCCTCAGGCGGAGACCACTCAATCCCAAGCTCACTGACAGCCTTAGTCATAACAAGGACGAGCTCCTCATCCGTTCTGGGTATGGCGCTGTGTGAAGAGGATGGCGGTAAGAGGGCGGGGTCAGACACCCAGCCCGATAACTCCTCCACGTCTGAAGCCGCCAGAGAAAGGCTGTCATCCATCTCATTGTTACTCCCACTGAACGAGATCATGTTGCTCGCAGCCGCAGAGAGAGGCTGATCAGGTTGAATGAAGAGGACCGGCGAATCCTCTCTCTGCGGTAACGGCGAGGTACGCGGGCACTGATCCGACGTGAGCTCGCTCGTTTCCGGCCGCTCAAATCCTCTGCCCCGCTGTCTTTTTCCTCGCAGGTCCCTGGGAGGAAGAAGACGGGAGGGCGCGAGGGGCGGAGTCACTTTCTGAAAAGAAAGCTATCCGCAAACGAAGAGGCAAGACTGAAACTCTAGCAATGAGAGCACTCAGTCCCGCTGAGCGCAGCGTCAAAGTGAGATTTTTCCAAACGTGACACACACTCAGTGTGACCATCATCAGCGTGCAGGGGAGTCTTGCACGTCTAACAATAACGGCGCGACATTTGAAACAACACCGTCATAACTTGTTCTTTTGTGAGGCTCTTTTAGATAGTCGCCGGATGGCGGCAGGGGATAGACCGGGATCTGCGAGCTGAGTGCGACATAAGGTCTAATCCAGCTACTGAGACGTCAGCGAGGAAGAAACTTCACCACTGTAGAGAATAAATTTGAAAACCGGCGGCGATGCGGCCGGTTATATAGCCACAGTCCCCGCCCGTTTTGGCGGGCTATGGCGGGCTGCTCAGCCATAGGCTAGCTCGTCGCCGCTGCCGACCCATTGGTTCGTTTTTATAGCACTGCATGAACCAATGGACGTGCAGTTTCACTGCGCGATTGAAAAGGCTTCAGTTGAAGAGGAAAAAATGAGTTTTTCCCATACAAGCATCTTATGACGCAGTACGAGTGATAATATCGACAGGGAACAAAGGATTTGATGTTCAGAACAGAATAACTAGTAATATCCCATTGCCCCCTGGGGGCGTTTTACGCCACTGACTATGTTTGAGAAAAAAATAACATCATTCTGAAAATATAATTATGTTTTTATTAAATAACACGTACTCCCTATCTACAGGCCCTATGCTGTTTTCATATCATATATTACTGTGATGTTTTACAAAACAACAAGCTTTAAAACACTTTTTTTTCTTACTGCTGAAAATGAGATCATTTACTGTGAAATCTGTTTTCTCTTCAGTACGTCACTTCTACATCACTCTTGTCAACGTACTCCATAGTTACAATAAAAATTATCTTGACTTTATCTTGTGGTTAATTTGGGAAAAACAGTAGGGGGGCGTTTTACCCCACTCTACCCTATGTATGTATGTACCAAGAGCTCCTGAAAAACACAACAAATTCCTTATGTGTTTGCACACACTTGGCGAATAAAGCTGATTCTGATTATGTAATATCGATTAAACATCCTGCGCGCTGTTGGAGTTATTGTCCTCCCGTGCTGCAGGATGCTCTCCGCTTGTTTCGATGAAGGAGAGCTCTGTTTACACGCTCGCTCACGTGTTTAGAGTTACACTCAAATCAAACCGCGTGTATTGAGTGCTGTTTATAACTTATTTGAATCATAAGGTCTTCGTTATACTTTCCAGAGGAAATCAAGTCTCCGTGAAGCAGCGCAATATGGATGACATAGAGACTGAGCTCAATATCGCAGCAGCGGCCGCGGATTCTTCAGAGGATCAGGCAGAAATCAAATAGACTGTTCTTCTCCACCAGTCTCATTCAGACCCCAGAGGTGATGTCCTGATGATATCTCATCATATTTATTGGGTTTGAGCGTTTATGCGGTCTAGGGAACTCACTCAAGCAGGTGTGTTTATTTTCAGGTTTGCTCACAGCGGTCGACTTCCTCAAGTCCAACAGAAAGTGTCTCAATCTGATCAGAGAAGCGATGCTGAGGCATAACTGGGAGGAGGCTGCAAGCTATTTTAGCTCTTACATTCAGACACTGGAGGCTGAAACTGTTTCCCAAGTGCATTCAGTAGCTTCTGAGGTATATCAGACTGTAGAACCTTGTCCAATCAACTTTAAGTTTCTATTGCATGCATTATGAAACCAGTCCACTTTTCTGGCATATAAAGAAAGGTAACACATGCAGTAACCATGTGCATTGCATCCATAGCCTGTCATATAATATTAGAAAAGTGAAACATACAAACCTTTTTGGAATAAAGGTTTAGCTTTATTTATTTAAAGAATAGCTTATCTATTTTTTTTGTATCAATTTGTTTTCTTTTATTTATTATACAATTAACAAAAAGCAAAACAGTCCTCTAATACTAGCTTGCTCTGTTCTTTTTCTATTCTATCTGTTTTCTTTTTTTTTAATTATATAATTTAAAAAAAGGCTAACTGAGACTTGTCATAGCACTTGCATATTGCTCTTTTGTTGATTTTGATTGCTTCCATTGTCCTCATTTGTAAGTTGCTTTGGATAAAAACGTCTGCTAAATGTAAATGTAAATAAATAGTTTTTTACAACAATATTTATTATGTCTTCAGACAGAAATGTCTGGTGACAAAATGCTAAACCATTAAAGGAATAGTTGATCCAAAATTGAAAAAAAAAAACATTGTTCACCAATGGATCCTCTGCAGTGAATGGGTGCCGTCAGAATGAGAGTCCAAACAGCTGATAAAAACATCACAGTAATCCACACCACTCCAGTCCATTAGTTAATGTCTTGAGAAGACAAAAGCTGCGTGTTTGTAAGAAACAAATCCATTATTAATTCAATTTTAGTTTATTTGTATAGCGCTTTTCACAATACAAATCGTTGCAAAGCAGCTTCACAGAAAATTAAAGTTTCTACATTATATTTAAAAGTAGCTTTTCAGTGGCGACTATGTAACGGTGATGTCCAAATGGCAGAATTGTACAGTAAAAATCATGTAGTTAGTTAATGACATACTCAAATAGACTGTGAATACTTTCAACAGCAATGATTATGTAGTGATTAAATTTATAGCAAAATTTGGTAGTTCTGTATGTTGTTTCAGGTTTGGCATCATCTGAGGTCCTCTGAGGTGTTCGGTCACCTCAGATCTTTTAAGTGTTGGATCCAGACTGAAGCTTGTGTAATTCCTAGTTACCTCAGGATGCCAATCCCGTGACAAACAGAGAAGCAAATAGAGAAAAATTAACATAGCTGCTGTTCCGACCAAGCAAAGATGATGTGTTCAATCCAAGTAAAACAATGATAATGTGCATTTGTTTAGGTATAACTGGAACACAAGGTTATGAGATACATTATGTGAATGCTTGGCTAAAGAGATGTGTCTTTAATCTAGATTTAAACAGAGAGAGTTTGTCTGAACCCCGAACGTTATCAGGAAGGCTATTCCACAGTTTGGAATAAAATTTATTTAAGGGGTTTTTAACTTCAAACCGTTGCTTCCAACTAAAAATATGAGTCCATAATAATGCTTCCTCCAGTGAAAAAGTCTATCTCCTGTTCTCTCTCACATCAAAATCCACACACATATTTGTTTTGAGCTGTTTTGGCTTGTAAATGGTGCTTGATCTATGCAGATCTCTCTCTTGATTCAGACCAGATGACTTTTTCACTGGAGGAAGCGTAGGGCTGGGATGATATGGCCAGAATTTATATCACAATATATTTCTTAATTTCGGTCGATAAGATATAATTCCGATATCGATATAAACACTATTAAAAAAAGCCTCACATTTTTTTGTGATTGGGCAGCACAAATAAATTAATGTTCACCTTTTATTTGTATTTAGCCTTCATACAAATAAGAAATGTGAAATCACTGTCAAATAAACATCTCAGACTAACCTTATTAATATTAATATCTTTAACTTCAAACTATAGGCTAACATACACTACCAGTCAAATGTTTTTGAACAGTAAGATTTTTGTTTTTTAAAGAATTCTCTTCCGCTCACCAAGCCTGCATTTATTTGATCCAAAATACAGCAAAAACAGTAACATTTTGAAATATTTTTACCATTTGAAATAACTGTTTTCTGTTTGAAAATATTTTAAAATGCAAGTTATCATCACTTTTGATCAATTTAAAGCATCCTTGCGAAATAAAAGTATTAATTTCTATAATTAACAGAATATATATATATATATATATATATATATATAACAGAAATATAAAAGAATATATATATATAACAGAAATTCTGTAACATGTTCCCAATTCCAGCCCTGACGATTTCAGCGCTTTTTATGAACAATTGAAAAACTTTGGCGTCAGAAACTAATCAAAGGTATGCATTGCATTATAAACATCCAGACCTCCTTTTAGCATCATGTACGCTGTATTGTAGCTATGCATTTGATCAGTATGTTATGTAACTTGTCATGTTGTAGATCTGTTTGGAGCATTGCTTTCATCTCCTGCTGAACAAGCAGATAGACGAAGCCAAGTGGCAGCTGTCCATCGCAGACAGCTGGAGATAAGGCAAGCAGTCGACTGCTCAGTCCCTGATGAAAAAGCTCATCCGCGCCTACTGCGGTTATCTAGATTACCTGATCTAGAATGAGAAGAAGCCCTCTGCACCTGAAAGCAGTAGGAATATCAATAATCTTGCATTAGACGGGGTCTTCTTTCTTGCATCTGTCTTAAACAAGGTTCTCTGTCTATGCTTTCGGTGTCAGAGGAGGCGGGCAGCAACTATGAGATGCACAGCTACGTCAGACAAGCTTCTGTGACGCTGAAGGAGATCGTCAGTCAGCCCGGAGTCTGGGATCCTTTCGTGCTACATTCATGTGAGACTACATTTTACCCTGTGTGAATTGACTTGTTTCAGGTTTGTTTAGACCAAATTGACAGTTCTGTCGTCATTTGCTCTAGAGCCCTGCACGGGCCTCAAATATAGGCCCTAGCCCGGCCCGTGTCCGACAGCTTATCAGAATTACGGACCCGAGCCCATCTTTTTTTCCCCCCTTCTCCCAAAACAGCTTATACTACTGTTTCTGCTATTAAAATAGTTCAGTTTTGTATGTAATGGCAAAGTGATTATATTTCTTTCGTTTTTTTATTAAGTTACTTTAGAAAAACTTTTGGAGCATTTTTTGTTCGTTAAATATAAGTTTTTGTTTTTGAAAATAATGACCAAGCGTCCAGCGGCAGACAGTGAGCTGATCATAGCCTGTGTTTGATAAATTTAACCTTCTCAAATCATCACGACTTGCCTAAAATAAAATCTATAGATATAAAACAGTTCAAGCATACAACAATGTTTAAACGTTAAACCTAGATAAATGTACGCTGTATTCAATAGTTTGTGCGGAGAGTGGAAGCTAAAGCACGCTTTGCAGGACATGGAGGCGCCAGTGCGATCACTTGCATTTTTTTCAGTGGAAACAACTTAAAATAGGCTACGCCGTCATTTTTGCTCATAAAGGTAAGAGTAATACATCATTCAGAACTGTAAAGGGTCTACTTTTATTTGTGTGCACTCACAATATCAACAAAGTGTTGTGCTTTTATAAAATAAAGAAAACACACATGCTGCGCTTTCTGCTGTCTCGGTCTTGAACAGGAGTGCTTCACAAAAATGAACCGAAAGTCAGCGAATACAAGCCTCACAGACATGACAAATATATCTATAGAAAGCTTTAAATCACTACTTAACGAAATAAAACAAATCGAAAACAAAAACTTTTTCATTATAATCAAAATCCGTAAAGATGCACTTCTCTCTAAAGGAGCGTCTAATGAGGAGATGGCGAGTCAGGATCGGCAACTTCATCCTTGCGACGCGAACTCAGAAAACTAGTTTATTTGTAAATCATTTAAATATCTCCTTACTATTTTCCCTTGACACATTCATGGTAATTACTTTTGCTGGGGCTTTGCGGCAAGCTTTAGCATATTGCGTGCATTTGAACGCAGAACACTTCGGCTGCGCTGACGGAATGCATGCTGCTTCTGGCGGAGACACTAAAGACCGTTGAACTGCTCTTGACAGTCGCGGCACGATCTCGTGTTGTTTTCACCAGCTCTGCAAATTTTTTTCATCACTAATTGATGGATGTCTAAAATCTAAAAATAAGGAGACGCCTAAAACCGGCCTGAGGCCCGGCCCGCGTCTGAACTATGACGTGAAAATTGGCCCGAAGCCCAGCCCTAGGGGCGTAAAAAAAAGTCAGGGCCCATTGGGCCCAGGCTGAAATGCAGGGCTCTATTTTACTCACCCTTGTGCTGTTCAAAAGAGATTTGTTTGAAGAAATCTTCATGCAAAGTAAGCCTTAAAAAAGACAAGATGCATAATGAGAGTAAGTCAGAAGAGTCTTATAGTAGCCTTGTGTAACAAATGGATTTAAGTTGTTTAAATGAATGATTTGTGAGTGAATAATGGCTTATATTTTAGTCTATTTGTTACACAAAAGTGTTGTGTGACTTTAAAAGACTTGGAATATAGTGAACAAGTTATATGGATTATTTTAATGTTCTGTTTCTTCAAAAGTTTGGGAATTTTTTAATGTTTCTGACAGAAGTCTCTTCTGCTCAGCAAGGCTGCATTTATTTGATCAAAAATATAGTAAAAAATTGTGAAATATTATTACAATTTAAAATAGCAGTTTTTTATTTGAATGTTTTAAAGTATAATTTATTTCTGTGATGCACATTTGAATTTTCAGCATTATTACTCCAGTCTTCAGTGTCACATGATCTTTCAGAAATCATTCTAATATGCTGATTTGCTGCTCAAGAAACATTTCTGATTATTATCAATGTTGAAAACAGTTGTGCTGCTTCATATTTTTGTGGAAACTGTGATAGATTTTATTTTTCAGGATGCACAGATGAATAGAAAGTTCAAAAGAGCAGCATTTATTTGAAATAGAAATCTTTTGCAACAGTATAAATATCTTTATATGTTTCACTTTATATATCTGTCACTTTTGATCAATTTAATGCATCATAGCTGAATAAATGTTTTAATTTCTTTCTCTTTTATTATTTAAAAAATAAATAAATAAATAAATAACCAAAAAACAACTGTTTTTAACATTGATAATAATCAGAAATATTTCTTGAGCAGTAAATCAGCATATTAGAATGATTTCTGAAGGATCATGTGACACTGAAGACTAGAGTAATGATGCTGAAAATTCGGCTTTGATCACAAAAATAAATGACATTTTAAAGGGTATTCAAATAAAGAAACTGCTATTTTAAATTGTAATAATATTTTTAAAACATTCCATGAATTTTTTTTTTTTTTTTTTTTTATCAAATAAATAAAGCCTTGGTGAGCAGAAGAGACTTCTTTTTTTTTTTCAAAAACATTAAAAAATAATAATTTTTCTAAAATGTTGACCAATAGTTTTCTTCTTCCAGAGTCTTTTCAATCTTACAGAGCCTAAACCTTTAAAATAAAGGTAGTGTAGAAAGTAAAGATGTCGACAGGATTGTTGGTTTTGTTTAAACTACCCTTCTAAAGTAGACTCGTCTTGATCTCCTGCTGTCTATGTGTGTGGTCTGCTGCAGATGCTGGAGTTTTACGAGGATGAGTAGGCTGCTCTTCAGGTTCTGGTGAATTACACTTACAACAAGGAGTTCCCTTTGAACCCCAACGGTCACGTGTATCTGTACCAGTTCCTCAAGAGACACCAAGCCCCACGAGCCAAACTCATTGGTTCAGTAAGGGTATGAATCCATTCAGTCAACTAGGAATAAATGAAGGTTCTCATTAAAATGACTCCCTTGTTGTGGTTTGTGTCGCTCAGATTCTGCACTCTTTAGTCCCGAGTCACGAGCAGATGCTGGAGCTCTGCTCGCTCCTGCTGCACACCAATATGGAAACTAGATTACTTCTGACGGATTTCTAGCACATTGCAATGTTGTTATAAATGCCAACCAGTAACTGAAAAGTATAAAGCAAAAGCCTTTGATTTAAATGAGTTTCTGCTTCTTTTCCAGAGCAAAAGAGCGATCGAGAAGAAGCTCTTGCCGTTTCCATGGACCTTCTGGAGTTTTCCAGCTGGAAATGTGACATGAAGGCTTGGAAGTGTCTTCTGAAAATAATGAAGAAACTCAAAAAGAAGTAAGTTATTATTAATACACCATAAATAGTACATAAAATAATTTGCACCGGGTCAAAATTGCATTGATGAGAGAATTTTTTTTTTTAGATAAGTTGCATCAGAGTCTCTTTTTGTTACGAAATTCATAAATGATGTAAAATACCGACAATATCTTTTAAATTTTACAGTTTTCAGAATAGGAGTGAAAAATATAAGCATAAAACAAACAATTATAGTGGCATTCATTTTAAACAACATCTGTAACATATTTATATGTGTGACATTAATTGCATATTAATTTGTGTTTTTTTATATATATATTTGTTAATTACATATTAGTTTAAAATTATCTAAAAAATTATGTATTTTTATAAATATAAAATTCTAAGTAAAATAAAATCATAAATAAAAAATAAAATGTAATTATATTAATAACTATTATTATTATATTATATTAGTAATTATAAAAATATTTAAATATATATATATATATATATATATGTGTGTGTGTGTGTGTGTGTGTTTGTGTCAATATATATGTATGTGTGCGTGTGTGTGTGTGTGTGTATATATATATATATATATATATATATATATATAATCAGACGATTAATCGCATCCAAAATAAAAGTTTTTGTTTACATAATATATGTGTGTGTGCTGTGTATATTTTTTATGTATATATAAATACACACACATACAGTAAATATTTTTTTACGTTTACATGTTTATATTTATGTTCTTATATTTTATATTATATCTAAATAAATTTAACATATAAATATAACATATTTTTCATAAATATATAAATGCATGTGTTTGTATTTATATATACGTAATAAATATACACAGAACACATATATTATGTAAACAAAAACTTTTATTTTGGATGCGAAAAAAATTTATTTTTATGAATGTACCAATATTTATCTGTTTTTTGTTTTTTTATTTGAGATCTGCTGTAACCAAATAGGAACGTATAATAGAACTGTTTTAAAGTATAGTCTGATCTCTCTTTATTCACAGAGTAGTAGTAGTATTAGTAATAATAATAATAAAAGTAAGGAACTCATACACACAAAAATACACACATTACACTGTTATATCTTGTTCAAATTTGAAACTTATACAAATAATATTTTGTCACATTCATAAAAAGATCAGATGGCCACCCAATAAGAAGAGTTGGAAATACAAGTTATGTACACAATTATTTTCATTATATAAATCACATTATTTACATTTCTAAGGAATCAGAAATTAGAAATGGCTTATTAGGAAGTCACAGCATGATTCTGATGATAAATGTGACTTTTATTCTGGGAAATCTGGTACCGACAAGCAGTGCTTTCAGTGCTTTTGTTTCTCGTGATGTTGATTCAGAAAGTGCATGCACATTGTGAAGAAGGAGTGGGGCGTTAGGAGATCGCTCTGGCTTTCCTTACACTACAGAACCTACATCGGCAGGAAGGACTCGCGTGAAAGAGCGTCCAGCTTCTCATGGTCAAGAGAGACATTTTGAGGTTTATGGATGAAAACAGTACATGATTATTATTTCTGATTTGCAGAAAGTTTCAGTTCACTTAGTAGAAAGAAAACTGTGAGGCTTTGAGTTTGTAATGTGTTGCAGATGATTCCTGATATGAAGTAAACCTTGGTTTATTTGTTTGTTTGTATGATATGTTAAATATGTGTTCTGTTTGCAGACAGAGAGTACTTCAAAATCACTCTGAAAATTGAGAGAGAAAGTAAATCAAAGAAAGAAAGACTCAGGGAGAGGAAAGAGAGGATGGTGAATAAGTAAGCTTTATGTTTACTGTGTAAAATTGAGATTTCCTAGATTTTTACCAGAAAGCATTTCAATCCAAAACTATGCATTTTCACGTTATGCATGTTTGATATTAATTGTATTTTATATTTTATATATCACTCAGGGTGAAGGAAAAGAAAAAGAAGACTCTCAAAGACTAAGAAGTTCGAGTAAATTTTATAATAAGTGTGTAAATTTGAGATTTTCTAGATTTTTACCTGAGAATGTTTGACTTGTGTATGTAACACGTGCGCTGTGAATTAAAGGACTGGAAGTGCAGAGAACTGACCATCGGTCTTGATTGTGACCAGCAGGGAGCGCAAACGCTGCGTTTCTCAAGCCTGATGCTTTCCAGGAACCACAGCCTGATGAACATTTCATATTTGTAAAAAGAATCGAATCATTATGTATATATGTATATTATAATTATAATAATGTATTGATATATTAAAAAAAAAACTGGTTGAGTACACAAAATATGGTGAAAAATAAGAAAACAATGAAAAATGATTTAAATAATTTAGTTAATTACATTTTTTCCCCCCCGAATTAAAACTATGATTTAACTTCTTTTATTCTAGTACGTCAACTAGGTATAAGTGTAGTTTTTGTTTTTAATTGTTCTTTGCTGTGAAATATGCAAGGAATGCCATGATTTCTGCAGTTGAAAGTAGATGAAAGGCATAAAATCAACACTTTTCTGACCGTATGAACCATAAGTGGCCTCACAGTGGACTGTATAAATAGATTTAGACAGCAGACAGATGGCTGTAATAACAGCATGGTTTGTGGGGAGATTGTTGACAGCATCTCTGTCACGTGTAGCAGGTTTGCGTGTTGCTCATGACCATCTGAACAACACTTATGCTGAGCAAGATGTTCATGGACTCTGAATCATGAAGGCAATGATGCAGAAAAATACTCTTCAGATCTCAGAGAAGATTCAACTTCATTCAGATCCAGATGAGTTTTAGGCGTTTTTTCAGGCGTACAGGTCCATCATCAGCAGTCCAAAAGTTTTTATGGTTGGAGGGAGAAAGAAAAAAAAACATGCCTGGGTCACATTTTGCCACATAAATAAAATCAAATAAAATAAATAAAATATGTCATTATATTTGGAAAAAGAAAATGTTTTTCTTGTCATTGTATTCATGACAATTAAACACGTTTTATCTCCTAAAATCTCCTATTTATGTAGGCATGTGTGTAAAATGAAGTATTGGTAATACAGTTTTATTAATAATTTTATTAATATGTTTAAAGTTTAATACATTTTTAATACATTTTTTTAAATAATATTTCATTTTATAATAGTTCACAATACTGTTTCACTGCAAATAAATGCAGCTTTTGTGGTCCAACTAGCCTCTAAATGAAAAACATTAAAAAAAAATCTTAATTATTAATAATGCAATAAGTGTAAACCAGCATAAAATATATTAAAATATTATAAAACGTTTTTACTGATAATGTGAGCATAAAAGATGTCTTTGAAAAACATTAAAAATTCTTTATTACAGAATAATAATGAGCATAAAATATATATTTTTTATTTTGTGAATAATAATTACAAAGATATCTAATTATAAATAATTATAAGGATATGTATTATGCACGTTTTAATAATAAATACTTGCATAATAGATATCTTTCGAAAACAAACTAAATCTTAATTTTTACAAAATTCAAAATAATGTAATAATCAGTGTAAAGCGGCATAAAGTAAATAGTGATATATTTGATTTTGTGAATAATTCATACTGTTTTTAGCATCGGTAAGTATGAGACTTCTTTCAGAAATATTAAAAAAAATCATAATCATTCCAAACTTTTCGCCAGTAGTGTACACATATTTGCATATTTAAATATTATTTACATTTTATTTGTTTTTTCCATGTAAGTATTGTTTGCCTTTGCTGTAATGAATCCTCAAACTGTACTGCCTTTAAACGATGCTGATTCCAATGCAAACGACTGTATTACAGTAACGAGAGTCTAATGAGAATTGCCATTGAGAATAATGAAACGAATTCTACTGTGAAAATAGGGCCCGAGCAAAACACCTCTGCAAAAGAGGAAGTGGTTGTTCTTTTCCTGTTCTTCAGGCCTCTAAATATCACACCGCATGACGTCAGTTTTTCCACTGACAGACACTCACATACACGCATCTAAATATAATTTTATGCTTCTACCGGGGTAATAAAACAAGTTCAGTGTTTTTAGGAGAGATGAACGTAAAGTTAGTCACCTCAATTCACACTTTACCTCATTTTAACAACTAAATCTACCTTATACGCCATGCTTTCTATTGCAAACACATAAGAAATCATTAAGTGTCAAACCTCACCTCACTCACTCCCATGTGTTATAAGAACCTGTTTGGTGAACGTTACACTATTCACTGCTCGTGAGATCATGAATAAAGCTCACATTAGTCACAGATGAATCATTTAGACATGAAGACGTGATATAACATTTGTGACTGTGGGCTTGCCCTTATATGTAAGAACAAGGCTTCTTATAGATGACTATAAACTACAGTGTGAACAGCAGTCATGGGATTTATATGGGACTCCACTCAACAGCAGTCCATCCCAGACAAATCAGTGTTATTTTGCATACACTACATAATAACCTTCATTAATAATAAGTCATTTAATGTTTTTGAATGTTCAGATCAGTAGGTAATTACACTACTGCATTCAAATATGAGTTGTTGATACATGAGTCATAGTTTCATAATATTTGAATGCATTGTTATCTGTTTAGTGTTAGATAATGTTTGTTACAGAATCTGAATGATGTTGACATTTTCATTCTTAAAAATGATTACAATTTATTCAATTATTATACAAATATTATCTTTCTGTATTTTTTAATGACTATTTTGCCTTTAGGTTGTTAACATAAGAAAAGACCCTACAACATTTATATGTTTTTATAATTTAACATTTTAACATATAGTTTATATTTGAACATTTTTAACATTTTTATTTTTCAGCGTTTTTTACACAGTTTAAAATTCACATTACACAAAGTTTTACCTCTTTCTATTTGTATTTTATTTGTAATAGCTATTTTTTAGCGTTTTTTAACATTTTAACATATATTTTCTATTTTAACATTTTTTAACATTTTTTTTATTTTTCAGCGTTTTTATTGTATTTATTTTTTAAATTTATCTTTTATATTATAATGTTATTTTATATTTACATTTCATTTTTAAGGTGTTGACATAAATAATGATCCAAAAACGTTGTCTTTTTTCATTATTTATTTATTTATTTATTTATTTACATTTTTATATATTATTATATAGTTTTATTTTTAAACACAGTGGAATTATTTTATTTTATTATTTTAATTCTAATTCATTTTCATTTTAATTCTTTATTTATTACTATTTCAGTGCATTCACACTTGTGTCCCGTCTCTTTAAACCAGTTTCACCATCTTCTGATTGGCTAATTTATATGATATATTCTTTTTCTGTTAGCATTTTATTTTTAATAAATATTCACATTTCTGCTTTTAAGGTGTTGACGTAATGAAGGACCCTCCAACATTGATACATTTTTTTTAAAATGCATTTAATTTTTTTATATAATTTTTACTTTATTTTATAGTTTTATTTTTAAACCGTATAATCATTTTATTTTATTATTTTAATTCTTTATTAATTACAATTTCAGCGCATTCACACTTGTGTCCTGTCTCTTTAATCCAGTTTCACCATCTTCTGATTGGCTAATTTATACAATATATTCTTTATCTGTTAACATTTTACTTTTAATAAATATTCACATTTTTGCTTTTAAGGTGCTGACATAACGAAGGACCCTCCAACATTGATACCTTTTTTTTTTTTAAACACAGTATATTATTTTAATTCTAATTTATTTTCATTTGAATTCTTTACTCATTAGTATTTCAGTGCATTCACACTCGCGTCCCGTCTCTTTAAACCGCTTTGACCGAACTCTCTCCTGATTGGCTCTCAATGACATCACCCTGCGCTTCCTCCCATCTCTGGGCCGCTGTTGCTCTCCTTCAGCAGCGCGGAGCTCCATTGGTTCAGGCTCTTGTCAGTCTGAAGTGAGACTAGTGCGGAGCCGCTACAAACTCCAACTCCATCAGTGAAGAGAGAGCAAAGCGGGACGGGAGGAAGATGCTGCGGGTCTCCAGCGCCGGGACCGGCTGAGCGGCTCAGACTGATCGATAAGCAGCGGAAGGAAGACATTGCTGATAAACGCCACTCACATGTAAGTCTGAAGAACATGTTTAACTGTTTAGAGTTGTTTAGTAATTGCACGGGATTGCTGAGCAGTCCCACCCAATATAGATCTATAGGATGTGTTTCATTCCAGGAAATAAGGACACATTTAATGCAGATGCTGTTTTGCCTCAAATCAAACTTGATTTCCATGCATTGCTGTCATCAGTCATGTGTGAGGCTCAAGTTGTGATGCTGACAGATTGTGTGCTGTGCAAAGCAAACCATCTGTAAATTGCATGCATTGTCACCGCATGAAATAATGATGATGTCTAGCCTCAGATGCAGAACCTTTCCATGTTTTATTCCCAGCACGTCCACATGCCGTGTTTGGGAATGGGCTGCTGTGTGCTCTTTTGAATTTAATGGGGTCAGCAATTCGCTCCTGTGATGAGAGCCTATAAGAATCTATCAGATAGATTTCCATGCAAATCCAAACACACGTTGGTCTGAAAGTTCTCGTGACACTAGCACGTTTGCTGATTGAATATTTCGGCTGAATTGACTGTAGTGCTCTTAGCTGAAAGCCATTCTGCAGGTTTCCCTAAAAAATGAGTGTGAAGCCCCTGCAGGTTGGGTCCGGGCCTGTGTGAGAACAGACTGTCCGTTTGACGACGCTACAGCCTTAAAAATAAAGCTTCTTTATTGCTCCCATGAAGAACATCCATGGAATCTTTCTATTCTTCATAATGGAAACAGGTTCTTTAGGTCAGCGTTTCCCAACTCTGTTCCTGAAGAGTCGTCAGCAGTACATTTTGGATGTTTCCCTCATCTGTTTCATTTCTATTTCTTATTATTTTTTAATTTTATTTTATTTCAAACAGGGTAAAATTATTTTAGTACATTCACACTTGCATTCCATCCCAAGATCCCATCTGGTTGGCTAATTTATACAGTAAATTTTCTTTGTGTTTGTATTTTATTTTTTAAATTATTATTTTATTTTAAATAAAACTATGAAATTGATTTTATTTTTTTTAATTGTAATTAATTTTTTTTATAATTTTTATTTAATTTTATTTTATTTTTATATCATTAAATACATTTATTTGATTTTAATATAATGATTTTGTTTCTAAACACAGTTTCATTATTTCTTTGCATTCACACTTGTGTCCTGTCTTTTTAAACCAGTTTCACTGTCTTAATGCTAATTTATACATTATATATATATATATATATATATATATATATATATATATATATATATATATATATATATATATATATATATTCTGTTTGTATTTTATTTTTAATGACTATTTTATTTTTTCCTCCAAAATGTTGATTTTTAAAAATATTTAATTTATAATTTTTATATTTAATTTTTATTTTATTTCATTTTATTTACTTAAATTTTTATTAACAGTATCATTATTTCATTGCATTCACACTTTTTTCATTGCATTCACACTTGTGTCTCTTTAAAACCAGTTTCACTGTCTTCTGTCTTTCTGATTTTTACAGTATATTATCTTTCTGTTTGTATTTTATTTTTAATGACGATTTTAATTTTTTAAGGTGTTGACATATTGAAAGACCCTACAATATTGTCGTTTTATTTTAATTAAATTTTATTATTTTAATTTATTTTTTAAATTATTTTTAAATTATTTTATTTTTATAAAAAATAAAATACAATTATTATTATATAATTAAAATGTTTAATTTTGTTTATTTTTAAAATAATTTTCGAATTATTTTTAATTAATTAATTAATTAATTAATTTATTTATTTATTTATTTAACAATTCGAAAATGTGTAATGTTGGTGTGCTTCCAAAGAGCTTGTTGGGAAACACCTAGCTATTGATTTTTAAAATCTTCTGCACATGGGTAACGAGAAATGCTTCTTCAATAGCATCCCTGCGCAAACAATCTTCATTTTTAAATCCATCTCTGATTCTCGTGTGTTTCTCAGTGACCAGCTTGCGACCGAGCGGACATCTGAGTTCTCCGTGGTGTGCCAGCCCTCTGTGGTCTCTCCATGCCTCCTTCTCCTCTAGACGACAGAATTGTGGTGGCGCTGCCAAGGCCTATACGACCTCAGGAACTCCGACTCCGCCTGGACACCAGCTACCTGGAAGCCACCGTGGGCACCGTCGGTCAGTCGACGGTCATCAGCAGCACCACCGTGGTGAAGATCCAGGCGTATATGCCCTCGTCCAGCGGCTCCACGCGCTCGCTGACGTGTGGATGCAGCAGTGCCAGCTGTTGCACGGTGAGCACCTACGAGAAGGACGGTCAGGTCAGCGCCAGCAGCCCTAACCTGAACTCCGGAGTGAGCCATGGCGTCCCCACGGAGGCCTACAGCGCTCCCAGTCTCACCTCCGGCATGAGCAGGGGCGGCATGCGGGTCATCCACCCCAACGAACTGGCCAAGAAGCTGACGCATTGCCCGCTGGGCCACCCGGTGGGGCCGGTGCCCGTCATCATCGACTGCCGGCCCTTCATGGAGTTTAACAAGAGCCACATCCGAGGCGCCATGCATATCAACTGCTCGGACAAGATCAGCCGCCGACGGCTCCAGCAGGGCAAGATCACCGTCCTGGACCTCATCTCTTGCCGGCAGAGCAAGGACTCCTTCAAGGGGATTTTTTCCAAAGAGCTGGTGGTGTACGACGAAAGCACGGTAGACCCGGCCCGGCTGACGCCGTCTCAGCCTCTGCATGTGGTTCTGGAGTCGCTGCGGAGGGAAGGAAAGGACCCCATCGTTCTTAAAGGTAGGCCTGCTTTTGAGAGTGAAGCTTTGGAAATGAATGGGGTTGCAGTCAATCGAATGCTTTTTCTTCCAACGTTTAGAATCCTCTAAGAAAAAAAGAGACATTCTAAAATGAATGTTTAAAATAAAGGTTCCAAAAGGTTTTTTTTTTAAAGACCTTTTTTTTCTTACTTAAACAACATTTAAAAAAAAATCGTAAGAATCTTTTGTGGAATGGAAAAGTTCCATGGATGTTAAAGGTTCTTCAAGGAATCAATCGAATGTTTTTTCGTCCAACATTTAGAGTCCTGGAGCCAAAATCTTCTAAGAAAAAGGAGAAATTCTAAAAAGAATGTTCAGTACACTATTTAAAATAAAGGTTCCAAAAGGGCTTTTTAAGACCATTTTTTCTTAGTTAAAAAAACATTTAAAAAAATCTGAAGAATCTTTTGCGGAATGGAAAAGTTCCATGGCTGTTAAAGGTTCTTCAAGGAATCAATTGACTGCTTTTTCTTCCAACATTTAGAGTCCATTTTTGGTTCTCTGAAGAACCTTTCAGTGAACAGGTCTTAAAAGAACCATATTTTTCTTGGTGTGAAGAACATTTGAATAATCTAAAGAACCTGTTTTTAACTATAAAGTGGAATGGAAAAAGTTTTGTGAGATAAATTCTGTTCAGTACAAGGTTCCCGAAAGTGTTTTTTATTTTTCTTAAAAGAACCATTTTCTTAGTCAAAAGACATTTTAATGATCTAAAGAAGCGTTTTTCACTATGAAGAACCTTTTGTGGAATGAAAAAGGTTCCATGGATCGGATGTTAAAGGTTCTTCATGGAACCAGTCAAATGCTCTTTGTCTCCAACATTCAGAGTCGTGGGGGGCCGGATTCACAAAAATCTTCATAAGAAGATAAGTTAAGAACTTTTGTAAGATAAATTCTAAAAAATTATGTTCAGAACACTTTTTCTCACTATAAAGAAACTTTTGTGGAATGGAAAGGTTCCATGGATGTTAAAGGTTCTTCATGGAACCATCGATGCAATCAAGAACCTTTATTTTCAAGAGTGTAAGTGCAGTTCATGAAAAATTCTTAAGATGTTCTCAAATATTTTTTCGGAATTTTTTAGATGTAAAAACAGTCTCAACTTTACTCATAAATTAGAAAATAAGCAGAAAATAGCCTAGTGGTTTTCATTCTTATCTCATGTTTTGTGAATCCTCACATTTGTGCTGCATTTTAATTTCACCAACAGTCATTTGAGTCTTGCAGAAATAGAACTAGCTGAATTATTAATTTCTAGAAATGTCTCGTTATTCAACGCCTACTTTTTGTTTCGTTGGGGTATGATCTGAATTACTTCTCAAACATCAGTCTGTACTTTCAAAGATGAAGCCACCCTCTCAGACATGTGTCTGCTTGGAGTTTTTCGGACCGTTGCTTTTGAATAACCGTATGGGATTTTCACTTTCTGAAACTTGTAGTGTAATCCTGGGCTTTCTTGATGTGTGTTGTCAACAGTGTTGGGCTAGTTCCACAAAAAATGTAATATATTCCTCATTACTAGTTACTCCTTTCAAAAGTCATATTATTACTTTACTTATTACTTTCTGGCAACAGTAATTAATTACACTACTAGTTACTTTACTTTTCTTTCACACCCCACATAAGTTGTAATTGCATAGCTTCCCCATAAAATTCTTACTAACAATATTTTTCTGCCTCATCATTTGACCAAAATCCACACTGGATCGCAGTCAGAAGTTATTACAAACACTCAGTGGTGACTGATAGTAACGCTTAAGTAAAAGTGTTGTTTTAATCTTATTAATTGTCATGTGTAGCTTGAAGCTAATTGTAGCTCTAATTTCTCTGTTACCCATATATGATTATATTCCATGATGTATTTTATCAAAAGAAATCATATAAATTCATAAGAAAATGTTTTGTTCTCTAAAAATATTTTTTTATATTGGGATCAGAGGGATGTGGGTGGGCAAGCCATGTAATACCAGAATAAAGTTGTGAAAATTATGAAAATAAATCTTGGAATTATTGGATTGTTTGACTTCAAATCATTAGGGGTTGAGGCATCAAAAGTAACTAAGTAACAAGCTGTTTTATGGATGGTAATGTAACATAATTACTGAAATCATATTATAGTAATTAGTTACACTACTAGTTATTGCAAAAAGTAATATTATTACTGTAACTATTACTGTAATTATTACTAGTAACTAGTTATTGCTCAACACTGGTGTGTGACACGTTTCATCACAATGTCTTTTAGTTGTTATTGTACTCAAAAGTTTGGGGCCAGTCTTTTTTTGAATGAAATTAATACTTTTATTCAGCAAGGAAGGATGGCAACAAAGTGACAGTAAACACTTTTTCTGACATTTATTCTGACATTTAAAATGTTACAAAAGATATTTAAAATGTTACAAAAGGACGAGGATGCATAAAATTGATCAAAAGTGACAGCAAAGATATTTATATTGTTACAAAAGATTTCTATTTCAAATAAATGCTGTTCTTTTGAACTTTCTGTTCATCAAAAAATCCTGAAAAATAAAATGTATCACATTTTCCACAAAAATATGAACCAGCACAACTGTTTTCAACACTGATAATAATCAGAAATATTTCTTGAGCAGCAAACCAGCATATTAGAACGATTTCATGTGATACTGAAGACAGGAGTAATGATGCTGAAAATTCAGCTTTGCTTCATAAAAATAAATTACATTTTACATTATATTACAATAGGAAACATCTATTTTGAATTGAAATATTTTTTCACAATTTTACTGCCTTGGTGAGCAGAAGAGACTTGTAAAGCATTGCACTTTTGCTTAATTGTATAATTTGTAATAAACTGATTCAGCAACTGTCAAATGAATACTATGAGGCAAGAACAGCAGGACTGTGAGGTGTGACCGAACAAACTAGCCGGACAGTACAGTAGTTGTGTTACGTCTTCGGTTGATCTGACTTCAGGTTGTTGAAAGCTTTAGGCTGTTGATGCATGCAGGCATGTCCAGCTCCACTCAGCTGACCTCTCACTGCGTCGGCCATGTGTCACCGCGTGCCTGAGCTCCTGCGGCCCCTGGCAGCAGCTGACGGTGAAGAGCCAGCTCTATTCTAGCAGTGTGCGAGTCTGTTGCCATCTTTTGCCTTGTTTGGATGGCGTGGAGAGTTGAGGGATGAGGGCAGAGCGTGTCTGTCAGCTGACGTCAACTGCATGCATCTGCTCCAGAACCTACACTGTAAAAAAAAAAAAGTTGACCTAACTCAAAAAAATAAGGCAACCTATCGCAATGAACTTTTTAAGTTAACTCAACTAGCAACCGACAACTTAAAAACTTTAGTTCATCTAATGAATAAAAGTCAGTCTATACACTAAAAAATGAAAAGTTGACTCAACTTAAAATTTCAAGGCAACTTGCTGCACAGATTCTTTGAGTTTACTCAACTTTGGACCAAGTTGTTCACTCAACTCAAGTCAAGTCACGTCTCTTTTTTGTTCAGCCAACTCATTTTCGTTAGTTAACAAAACTGAGCCATAAAAAGCCAAAAAAAAAAAAAAGGAAAAAAACCCCAAAGTCAGCCACACTTTTAGACAACTAAGCATCTGTAATTCACACATCTTTAGATTGTGAGGGAAAGACTTTCTGGATCAGATGGGATTCAAACCAGAGATTTTCTTGCTGTGAGGAGACAGCATTTCCCACTGAGCCACTCACGCTGTGCTTAGCCACAGACATTAAATACAGACACTTGTGCAATAATAATAAATAAAAAAAAATTGCACAACTTTTTTTCCAGCTGTGTAAAGTCCAGGGGACAAAGAGTAAAAGTCCTGCCATATGTTTATTCCACCCATGAACTCAGCAGCTGATTTCACCAGAGGAGGAACCAAGTCATTCCTTTCAAGTCACAAGCAAGTCTCAAGCCAAATCTCAAGTCCTCAAAGAGTTAAAGTTAATGAGATAATTAAGTGACTAATTAAATGATGATTGTGCATTAGTGATGAACACCTGCTGTTATTGAGAATTACAGAGGATCAGATGTTGATGTTTTATTGGCTAAAATGATGCCACCATCATGGAGAACAGTGTTTGCTTTAGTTGGGCTCTTGACCCTTTTAGTAATTCAAAGTAATTTGCTTTTAATCAATTGCAATATTATTTCATAGAACATGTTTTTGCATTGCTGCATTAAAAGCTTCAGCTAGCAGATTTGCTTACATTTTCTGCTTTTAAATCGTTTGAATTAACATCATAAAGTGGTCTCTCTTCTGTTTATTGACTGACATTCATCTGCTACTCAACTGTGAAAAAAGTCCTGTTAAATAAATGCCACTGTAATGCTTAAATATTGGGAAAAAAATAACTGTAACAGCTCAGGCTTTTAGACATGAACACTTATCATATGATCCTCAACAGTGGTGACAATAATAATTCATACTGCAGTGCATGATGGGATCTAAAGATGTGTGAATTACAGATGCTTCGTTGTCTAAAAGTGTGGCTAAAGGATTTTGGCTTTTTATGGCTCAGTTTTGTTAACTAACAAAAATGAGTTGGCTGAACAAAAAAGAAACATGACTTTACTCAGTGACTTGAGTTGAGTGAACAACTTGGTCCAAAGTTGAGTAAACTCAAAGAATCTGTGCAGCAAGTTGCCTTGAAATTTTAAGTTGAGTCAACTTTTCATTTTTTAGCGTGTAGACTGACTTTTATTCATTAGATGAACTAAAGTTTTTAAGTTGTTGGTTGCTAGTTGAGTTAACTTAAAAAGTTCATTGCGATAGGTTGCCTTATTTTTTTGAGTTAGGTCTTTTTTCTTTTCTTTTTACAGTGTAGGCATCATATGTGTGTTCTTTTCCAACATGATGCCTTCGAAGTTACCTTGTTTTGGACAAATTATACATATGTGACCCTGGACCACAAAACCAGTCGTAAGGGTCAATTTTTTTAAATTGAGATTCATATCATCTGAAAGCTGAGTAATAAATAAGCTTTCCATTGATGTATGGTTTGTTAGGATCGGACAATATTTGGCTGAGATACAACTATTTGAAAATCTGGAATCTGAGGGTGCAAAAAAATAAAAAAATAAAAAAATAAATAAATCAAAATATTAAGAAAATAAAAGAAAAAAGGCTTAAAAGAAAAATTGATAATTTTGACCCACACAATGTATTGTTGGCTATTGCTACAAATATACCTGTGCTACTTATGACTGCTTTTGTGCTCCAGGGTCACATATGTGTTGCATATGAGGTAATCGCACAGTTAGGCTGCTGCTTTAGGAGTGCAGACAGTAAGCCAGCACACTAGGTTTTGGAACGGAGCCGATATGTCAGCGTACGCACATATTAGGACTCTGTTCCAAATTCTAGTCATTTACTTTCAGTTGTTGTACTTAATGAAACCTTAGATATTTGTGATTTTTTTATTAATTAAGTAATATTATATTATAATAATGTTTTTTATATCATATTATAAAAATATAAATTAATTATACTTTTTATTATTAATAATTCTGTAATTATGGAGATTGTATATATTATAAAATGGTAATTTATAAAATTATAAAATTATTAAATTATAAAATTTAATACTTAATAATTAAATAATAATTTATATTATATAGTGATATTATATTATAATTAATAATGTTATAATTAATTATGGAGATTATTTATATTATGAAAATGAAATGGAAAGTATATTACATTTTAAAATTACCGTATAAGATATAATTATACTAATTATAATTTATGATACATTTTTGAATTTTATATTAACAATTTGGCAAAATGGTCTTTTTTTAAAATACTTAATGAATCACCATTTCTCTTGAATGAATTGCTTCACTGAGCTTGCATTGCATTCTGGGATTGTTTTCTCCAGGAAGGGTATATGTGATGCTAATCAGACTTCTCTGTCATTCTCATGCGCTGTGTGTGTGTGTGTGTGTGTGTGTGTGTGTGTTAGCGAGTGTATCACGGCTCTTGCAGAATTCTTGCAGATAAAAGCTGTTCAGACTGCAGACCCGCTGTGCTTCTGAATCTCCTCAGAGTCAATATTGTCCTCAATCTCATGGAGCTCTGCAGGAAAGGCCACGTATTTATTAATTCCTCCATCAATCAGGAGGATCTTGGAAATTTGCGTATGAGGTCTTGATCTTTAAAAATGAAGAAAAGATCTGAGTCTAATGTGACTTTGCTGTTTCTAGTCCTTCAATGCATCATTTTACGTTCACCAGTTTGTGAGCGCGGCAGACTTTGAGAACATCTGAGCCACCAAATGTCGCTTGTGTAACGCAGTACTGTATCCATGCAGACATTTGGCACTGTTGAGTTTTAACTATTGCTCTTTGAGATTAAAGGAATTAGTCACCAAAAAATAAAAATTTGCTGAAAATATTCTCACCCTTAGGGGATCAAAGATGTAGATGAGTTTGTTTCTTCATCAGATTTGGAGAAATGCTGCATTGCAACAGTGTCTCAGCAATGGATGCTCTGCAGTGAATGGGTGCCGTCAGAATGAGAGTCCAAACAGCTGATAAAAACATCACAATAATCCACAAGTAATCCACACCACTCCAGTCCATCAAAGGGACTTGTAACCCAAAGGTCACGGGTTCAAGTCTCGGTATCAGCAGGGATTGTAGTGTGTGTGTATGTGTGTTCACTACTCACTGCTGTGTGTGTGCTCTTGGAAGAGTGAAATGGAGAATGGGACACCATACTTGGCCACATGTCATGTCCTTTCCTTTTCAATTAACATCTTGTGAAGCCAAAAGATGCATGTTTGTAGGAAACAAATCCTGCATTAAAGCATTTTAACTTCAAACCATCACATCTGGCCAAAATACCATAATAACGCTTCCTCCGGTGAAAAAGTCCATCTCCTGTTGTCTCTCACATCCAAATCCAACCACATATTTGTTTAGAGCTGTTTTGGCTTGTAAACGCTGCTTGATCTGTGCAGATTACTCTCCTGATTCAGACCAGACCACTTTTTCACTGGAGGAAGCGTTATTATGGATTATGAACTCATATTTTAGTTAAAAACATGTTGATGATGGATTTGTCTCAGCTTTTGTCTTCTCCAGATGTTAATTGATGGACTGGAGTGGTGTGGATTACTTGTGGATTATTGTGATGTTGTTATCAGCTGTTTGGACTCTCATTCTGACGGCACCCATTCACTGCAGAGCATCCATTGCTGAGACACTGATGCAATGCTACATTTCTCGTTTTGAAAGATTTCAACAATAGCTTTTTTTTTTTTGTGATCAACTTTTTATTCAGTTTTAACACAAAATGTACACTTTGCTTTGTTATATGCCAAGTAGTATATATGTGTACTCAAGTACATAAAACAAACATCATATTTTAAACTATATACATTTGCCAAAGCCTTGATAAATAAATAAATATATAAAATAAATACAATGACATTAGTATCGTTGTTAAGACCCATTTGGATTATGTGCTAACCATGAGGAAAAACAGGTGGTTTCAAAAAAAAAGTGCAACAATTACTTTATCCCAAACATCCAAAGTTAAAAGCAACAGATTTTCAGAGAAACCTAGATTTGAGTTCTTTTCAATGTGAGTCTTTTAGAAACAGTGTGAGTGGGTTTCTATAAATGAACGAGCGTTGAAGGTGCTTTCCGGTGTGTGATTAATGAGATTCACTCAGTACAGTGAGCTGCATGATGTCAGGTTTCTTCATCAGTTGTGAATGAGAGTTAACAGGTGCTACAGGTTTCACATTTGACTAACTGAAATTTAACGGACTATAACTTCACACCCTTTATTCATCTGATGTGCGTTACAGGGGGAAGCGCAGATGTCCAGTATGACAAGTTAAACATTTATTGTAAGGGTGTTTGCTTGTTTGCTGATGCTTGTTCTTTGTCGTCGGTGTTACAGCTGCTGTTTGCTCGAAGCCTCAGGTGTTGATAGAGGTTTAACAGACTATTCTGTACACATATGAACACTCATAACATAATTTGGAAAATGGAGATTATATTAAAAAAACAAGATGTAATTACACTAAATGTAATTTAGAACACCTAATATAATATTATATAATGTTGTATTTTATAGTATATAGTAATATCATGTTATAATTATTCATGTTTTAATTAATTATTGCTTTAGATAAAAGCATCTGCTAAATGCGTAAATGTAAATTATGGAGATTATATTATTTTATACAACATACTAATTATAATTTATATGACCTAATATAATAAATAATGTTGTTTTTTATATTATATAGCAATATTATATAATGAACATTTTTGATTATGGATATTCTATTATAAAATGGAAGTTTAGATTATATTGTAAAATATAATTATACAAATTATAATTTACAATACGTAATATAATAATATACAATATATTATTATACCATAATTATTAATGTTTTAATCAATCATTGCGTTGGATAAAAGTATCCAATAAATGCTTAAATGTAAATGTGAGCTATGGAGATTTTATTATATTATAAAATGGGAATCGAGATTATATTATCAGATATACTAATTATAATTTATTATTAATGCCTAATATAAAAAATATTATAACATCTAGTATAATAATATATAACATTGTGTTTTATATTATATTGTAATATTATAAATATTTTTTTCATTCATTATGGAGATTAGATTAGATATAAAATGGAAATGGAGATTAGATTATATAATAATATAAAACATCATTATACAAATCTATAATAATTATATAATAATATATAATGTTGTATTATATAGTAATAATACAATATAATTAATAATGTTATAATTAATTATATTGATAAAAATATTTTACAAATATTTAAAAAAATTATTATGTATGTTTATTATTATATAAACTATTGAAACTATATACAGTGCCTTGAAAGTATTCTTTTTTTTTTGTTTTTTTTTAGTTTTATGTTGCTGCCTTATGTTAAACTCCTTTAAATTACTTTTTTTTCCCACATCAATCTACACTCTGTACACCATATTGACAAAGCAAAAACAGAATTGTCACAACTTCGTAAATGTATTAAAAAATAAAAAACTGAAATAAGTACATTGCATAAGTATCCATACCCTTAACTAAATATTTAGCTGAAGCACCTTTACAGCCTCAAGCCTTTTTTGTTTGATGCGACAAGCTTTGCTCATCAGCATTTGGCTATTATCTGTCATTCTTCTCCTCACCTCTTCATCTCTCAAGCTCTGTCAGGTTGGACGGGGGCAGATGCACATTTTCAGATTTGTCCAGAAATATTTGATTGGGTTCAAGCTCAGGCTGTGGCTGGGCCACTCAAGGACATTCACAGAGTTGTCTATAAACCACTCTTGCTGTGTGTTTAGGTCCATTGTCCTGTTGGAAGGTGAACCTTCTGCCCAGTTTGAGGTTCTGAATGCTCTGGACTGGGTTTTCATTAAGGTTATCTCAATATTTTGTTGCATTGAGCTTTTCTTCTACTCTGACGAGTCCCTCAGTCCCTGCCGCTGAAAAACAGCCCCACAGCATGAGGCTGCTACCAACACACTTTACTTTTGGGATGGTACTCTGCAGGTGATGAGCAGTGCCTGGTTTGCTTCAAACATGATGCTTAGAATTGAGGTTCATCAAACCAGAGAATCTTGTTTCTCACAGTCTGAGGGTCCTTTAGGTGCTTTTTTGCAAATTCTAAGTGTGTTTTCATGTGTCTACACTGAAGAGAGGATTGAGTCTTGCCACACCGACATAAAGCCCAGATCGGTGGAGTGTTGCAGTGATGTTTGTCCTTCTGTAGATTTCTCTCATCTGCATATATGATCATGGAGCTCAACTAGAGTGACCATCAGGTTCTTGGTCACCACACCAACCAAAGCCCTTCTCTATCAATTGGTCAGTTTGGCCAGGAGGCTAGCTCTAGGAAGAGTTCTGGTTGTTTCAAACGTCTTCCATTAAGGGTAACAGAGACTACATGCTTCTGTGAACCTTCAGTGAAGCAGAATTTTTTTCTCAACTCTTCCCCGGATGTGTGGCTTGACGCAACCCTGTTTCTGAGCTCTACAGGCAGTTCTTTGGACCTCAGGGCTTGGTTTTTGCTCTGATATGCATTATCAGTTGTTAGACCTTTTATTAAGCCATGTGCCTTTCCAAATCATACCCATTCAATTGAATTTGCCACAGGTTAACTCCACTCAAAGTGTGGTAACATCTACAAGCAATATGAATGCTCCTGAGCTAAATTCCAACTGTCCCAGATTAGGGTATGAATACTTACGCAACGGAATCATTTAAGTTTTTTATTTTTAATAAATTTGCTGTTTGCGAAGATGTTAAAAACCTGTTTTTTGCTTTACCATTATGGTGTATGGAGTATAGATTGATGTGGAAAAATAGTAATTTAAAAGCAGTTTAACATATGGCAACAACATAACAAAACATGAAAAAAATGAAGGGGTATGAATACTTTTGCAAGGCACTGTATTATATGTCTGGAATTTCAGTGTCATATTTTTTGCCATGTTTCTTAAATGTAGTGAATTTATGACCTAATAAAGTAAGCTCTGACTGATCTCGGGAGATACGATTAATCATTTTTCATGCAAATAAGGCAGATCTGTAACACGATCTGGAAATTATTCAACCTGAAATGCAAATTACATGCAAATCCATCCTGTGTTTGTCACCTGGCTTCAAAAACAGGACGTCTCTTATGATGAGACAAATGAGTACGTAACAGCCTGGACTATTATGAACAATTGCTACTGTACATTAAAAATGCATTACAGACAAAAAGTTTCATTAAAACATTATTATATGTGACCCTGGAGCACAAAACCAGTCATAAGTCTTTTCTTTTATGCCAAAAATCATCATGTTCCATGAAGATATTTTGTAAATTTCCTACTGTAAACTGGACAACTTTAAAAGTGATTTTCTCAATATTTTGATTGTTTTGCACCCTCAGATTCCAGATTTTCAAATAGTTGTATCTCAGCCAAATATTGTCCTATCCTAACAAAAGCTTATGTATTCAGCATGCAGATGATCCATAAATCTCGATTTCAAAAAATTGACCCTTATGACTGCTTTTGTGGTCCAGGGTCACATATCAAGTGTCAAGCTTCATGCTTTATTTGTGATGTTTCAGCAACGGTCTCCCTTTAGCTGCGATCGATTGATTGTTTTTAATGAATGTTTCGTAGGAGGCCTCGCTGGTTTCAGACAGAGCCACGATGATCTGTGCGAGCACTCTCTTCACCTGGAGGAAGGACAGGACGGCAGTACCACGGTGGGGCTGTCGGGGGCGCTACCTCATTCCCTGCCCTCCACGCCGGACATCGAGAACGCAGAGCTGACAGCCATCCTCCCCTTCCTGTACCTGGGCAACGAGCGGGACGCTCAGGACCTGGAGCTCATGCAGCGCATGGACATCGGCTTCATCCTGAACGTCACTACACACCTGCCGCTCTTCCACTACGAGCTCGGCCTGTTCAAGTACAAGCGCTTACCTGCCACCGACAGCAACAAGCAGAACCTGCGGCAGTACTTCGAGGAGGCCTTCGAGTTCATCGGTACGACAGCAGAGCACTGTAGACGGAAAACCTGTCAAGAGTATTTCAACTGCAAAACCAGGAGGAAAACAGGAATGCAGTTTTGCTGAAAGAGAAACAGTCTTCATTTTACTTCTGCAATAAATAGTATTTATTTATTTATATATTATGCATGTGTGTGTATGCGTATGTGTGTGTGTGTGTGTATACACATCCATAATAAATAAATAATATATACATAGTAATAAACTATATATAGTACTGCAATTACATTAAAATAATTATATAATATAGTAATATAATTCTAATAATGAATATACATTACAAATACAGTGTGTAATTAGACAAATTATGAGTTATAATTAAATATTACAATTAATTAATAAATAATATACAGTGGTGGCCAAAATGATTAGAACACTAGTATTTTCAGCAGCTAAAAATGGTTTTAAGTCAGTTATTTCTATCTTGTGCTGTAGTGTGTCAGTAGGAAATATCAGTTTACATTTTCAAACATTCATTTGGCCATTAATTGTAATAATCCAGTGAGATTTTAGTTTGCTCCACACAGAGATCAGATCTGATCATCATCAGTCTGTCTGGAATGACATGAAGAAACAGAACAAACTGAGACAGACTCAATCCAGAAGAACTGTGGCAAAAATCTCACTGGATTATTACAATTAATGGCAAAATAAATGTTTGGAAATGTAAACTGATATTTCCTACTGACACATAATAAGTCATACAAAATGATTATAATAATTATAATTAACCATTACAATGAATGTATGTTATATATTTAATAAAAATATATTATAATGCATAATAAATCATGTAAAATGTTATATAAATTATTATAAAAATAATTATAATTCATAGTAAAATAATAAATGATAATTACAATTTGTGCAATTATATGTATTGTAAATTATATAATGAATAATGGTTACATACTGTAACTATAATTAATTTATATATTTAATTATTTAATTAATTATATGTATTATAAGTTATATGTTAATAATTACATAAATATAATTAAGATATTTAATATGAATAATGATAATAATAATAATACAGAATAAATTATATAAATTATTACTGTAATAGCTAATTAATATAAAAATATTAAATTATAATTACAAGTTGTGTAATATATAATGTAATATATAAATAATCTATAGTATAAATTATATGTAATTTCATAATTACATAATAGTAATTAAAATGTTATATATTTATATATATAATGCATAATAAATTATATAAATTACTATTGTAATATTTATAATTAATAACAATAATAATTATAATTATAGTATTTTATTGATTGATTGATTTATGCAGACATTTCTTTGAGATTCAACCTGATTTATGGTATAAAAAAAAGGACATTTTCGAGAACAGGGACATTAGTGACTTGACAAATGCTTTGGTAATGGAAAGTTTTCAAAGAAATGCTGATGATCGGGACATTTTTTGCTGAAGTTCTCTGTTTTTCCCGTCCGCAGAAGAGGCGCACCAGGCCGGCCGGGGGCTCCTCATTCACTGCCAGGCCGGCGTGTCACGCTCTGCCACCATCGTCATCGCCTACCTGATGAAACACACCTGGATGACCATGACAGATGCCTACAAGTTCGTCAAGTCCCGGCGGCCCATCATCTCGCCCAACCTCAACTTCATGGGCCAGCTTTTAGAGTTTGAGGAAGACCTGAACAACGGCATCACTCCACGCATACTCATGCCCAAACTCACCGGCCTCGAGACCGTCGTATAGCGGCTCCATTCAAGATGGAATATCCTTGGTTTTTGGATGAGACGTGCATGAGGAAAACAGAGCGTCCCGTCAGTGTTCAGCCAAACACTGTGCTGCGGTCATACGACGGCTCTTGGCCGCTGGTGCTGGCTAAAGCCCCCAGAGGAGGCTGGATTTCACTCGTTTCAATATACTTACTCTATTTTTATACACCTAAGGTGGCTTCACTGTGCAATAACGTCTGTGTGGAAAGCAGCAGGGTGCGTGATGTGTACATAATGAGAGCGAGACTTTCGGTCCACCTGGTTAGTCGCGTACTTTTGTGTTTTTCTTACGTTTAGGCACTGATTTACGACATTTAAATCCAGCTTTGTACACTACCAGTCAAACGTTTTTAAACAGTAAGATTTTTTAAAGAAGTTTCTCCTGTTCAGAAAGCCTGCATTTTTTTGATCCAAAGTACAGCAAATCAGTAAAATTTTAAAATATTTTTAATATGTAAAATAAATAGTAAAAAATATTTCACAATTTTACTGCTTTTGCAGTATTTTGGATCAAATAAATGCAGGCTTGGTGACCAGAAGAGAATTCTTTAAAAAAACATGAAAAATCTTACTGTTCAAAAACGTTTTACTGGTAGTGTATATGTTCAGACGCTTGTTTGTGTATTTAAGTCTTTAGTATCGCTGACAATCAGAACAAACCTCATTTGAATGTCCTTTAAAAATAACCGATTGCATGATTATGACAAGATGAAAACGAAACTATATTACTATTATATTATCATTGAAATATAGCTAAAATCATTTGCTTGAGAATTAACGAGCTGTTTTTTATTTGTTTGCATTTTTCCGTTTTCATATTAGTTTGGTCATCGTTGCACATTCGGTCTGTGTGTGTGTTTGTGTGAATGGGATCGGTATCTAACGTATATTACGCTTGTATATTTTTGGGCTTCACTGTGTTTAATGGTTCAACTCTCTCATGACCTCAAACTGGCCAGAAAGATGGATGGATGCTTGTGAAGTTCAGCTTTTTGCGCACACGTATGAATCAAGCCTCTATTGGTGCCTTAACTCATTTTTTGTGATGTTTTTGAGTGTGTGAAAAGGTAACGGCTTTAAACCGGAGCACGAGGTGTTTCTGTGTGTTTGAAGAGTCAAAAGGTTGATTTTTATCGTGGTTAAGTGTAGTTTTAAATCACACGGTATGATCTTTTGTCTCATAACAGAACTGAAACGCTGTGAAATATCAAAACTCTGGGCTCGTCTAAATGTTGAAATGCAAAGTGTACAAGAGGACAGTTTATTATTCTTCACCTGGACTCTGTCAATCTTCACAATTAAGGGTTTTTCTAAATAATACATTTTAGTTTTTCAGCTTTACACAAACCTCCTGCACTTTGGCCGTACGATTTTGAAAACTTGCATATTACTGCTTTTGTTGAAATAAAACAAGTAGTGCTCTTAGAAAAGCAACTAGAAATTTTACCTTGAATGGTTTCAGTGAAATTGTATCCCTATATTTGTAATTTAAATATATATATATATATATATATATATATATATATATATATATATATATATATAGCTAAAAGTATTGAAAATTTTACAAAGATCCTTACAATCAGTAAAATCAGACTTTATTATTATTATTATTGTTATTATTATTGTTATTATTATTATAAAAACCCAACCAGCACACTTATTATTCAAAATCGCTACTGATCAGGCCATTAGAAATTATTAAAAATTATTATATTCAAAGCAGTAGACCAGACACTGTTTTTGCACCAATGTCAGAAAACAACCTACTTGTTCACTTTTTTCTCTTTCTTAGTTTTTATTGCAGCTTCAATATATAGAAGCTTTTTTTATTTTTTGGCCACGGGATTTGCAACTTTTTATTTCACAATTTAAACAAGTCAGAATTTCAAGATATAAACTCAAGAAAAAGAAGCTACAATTGGCTTTTTTTATTCTCAGACAGAAACAAAAAACAGAGTGAGTCAGAATTGTGAGGAAAAAAGTCATAATTCTGAGTTTATATCCTGCAATTCCAAGTTATCTATCATCTTTTTCTCAGAATACATAAGTCACAGTTACCTTTTTTATTTTATTTTTTTAGTTTTTATTCCATGGTGGAATAACAAAAAAAAAAAAATTGCAAGATGTAAACTCAGAATTCTGGGAAAGTTTATAGTCTTGCAATTCTGACTTTTTTTTTTTTTTATATCTGATTTTCTCAGAATTGTAAGCAACCCCCACCCCAGAATTCTGAGAAAATATATATATTTTTTTTTATCTCACAACTCTTTTCTTGCAAATCTGAGTTTATATCTTGCAGTTCTGATCTTTTTTCCTAAAAACTATGAGAAAAAAAGTTAGACTTGTAAGTTAAAAAGTCACAGTTACCTTTTTATTACAGAGAAACAGAACTGTGAGAAAAAAGGTCTGAATTCTGAGTTTATAGCTTCTTTTTTCTCAGATTTGCAAGAAAAAAGTCTGAATTGTGAGATGAAAAGTCGCAATTACCTTTTTTATTATTTTATTCCGTGGCAGAAGTGGGCTTCCTTATCGAACTCCTAAGATATATCATTAAATGAAAATGTTGGATGATAACTGAATGCAAAGCACATTTTGAATCTTTTAAGCTTTCCTGTAAATTTACCGCGGTATGCTAAAGGTGCATATTCTGTTCCATTCATGTTCAGCTGATGCAAAGTGTATTTTTATTTTCAAACGTTGGTTTAATGTCACTTCTGTCCCACTGTGCTTGTACGAGCACGACCCGGACCATCTGAATCCGGCTCCAGGATTTCAAGGGCAAAAACTCTCTGGGTGCGCTCAGCAGACGGTAGACATTTGCTAATGGATTTCTATGCATTGTTTATATTTTTGCACTGACTTAAAAAAAAAAAAAAAAAAGAAAAAGAAAGAAAAAAAGCATTTAGTTTTTTTTATTTATTATTTTCCCACAAAGGTGCTACGACGCTGGAGGCCTTCCACACTGTTTTTGCATGACCTGCTTTGGTAAAGTGTCTTCCTGTAAGCCAAGAGCTCTCTTTAAATGTCAGAGTTCACAACACTGTTATTTTGTAATGTGGGGTTTCGAAATAAACCACAAAAATGAAAAGATTTTGAATGACTTATTTAATGTTTATAAAGCTGATGGTTGCTCAAGAAAAAACTGATGCATCACATGAGCATCACTGTAACTACTTTTCATACTGTATTTGTATTTGAGCAAAAATCTAACCAGCAACATGATAAAAAAAAAAAAAACACTTCAGCAGTCGCATAGCAACACCCTGGCAACCAGCCACAACATCTAAGCATGTGCATAGCAACGCATTACAATCTACTCAGAGCCAGTGTTGTTATTGTTAACTAAAGCTAAAGCATATATATATATATATATATACACAGTGCATTCAGAAAGTATTCAGACCCCCTTCACTTTTTTCAATTTTGTTATGTTGCAGCCTGATAGTATAATTATTTAAATTCATTTTTTTTCTCTCATTAATCTACACTCCGTACCTCATAATGACAAAGTGAAAACAGAATTTTAGAAATGAACATGTAAAAATCTATTTTGTAATATACAATGCTTATTATGCATTAAAATATTTTGAAAAGTGCAGTGCTACTCATTCTTCCTATACTAACTCTCACAGTCACTCTGCTGCCGCTCGGATCTGTCTATATTTGTTGCTGGGATTGTCCGGGTGGGAGGTTTGAATTCTCTCCATAGGAACAGAGGCCAAAAATAGTTTTTAGCGTGGTTTCTAATTAGAAGTGATGAGAGTCCCGCCTCATTAATTTGCTCCAATCGCTGCTGTCAGTCGGCCGCACTAGAATAGCCGTGATCACAGCGCTGCCGTGTTATGGACGTATTAGGCAAAGCCACGCTCTGACAACTGAAGGAGGGGCTCCGAGGCTTCATGAGACTCACTGGAATCCTCTGCTGTGAACTTTAACTTTGATGAAGCTCCTAAATATCCTATAAGTCAAACTGACCCAAACTGGGGTTTGGGTCTCAGGAGACAGATCTGACACACTGGTTTTCTGGGAGAAAGGATTTGATCGGTCATTCGTGTATTTTCTTTCCAGGGTTTGTGTCGTGGGAATTGAAGGATGTGGCACCCTTGTGGGCATCTGATTCAGGGTCAGCTGTCCCACCTTTCACAGTGACATTTCTAAATTGTCCCGTGACTGAATTACACTTAAAATATCTTAATTCGTGGTGTTATTCTGTTACCTTTTATAAAACCGATAAATAGCGTCTCTGCTGATGTCAGAAGTGGTTCTGGAGAGGGAAAAGTTGGCAGTGACATACATGACAGTGACATTTGAGATTGTTTTGACGGCAGGCAGCATCTGATCTGGGAGATCCTCTGATCTGAGACCTGCAGCGTTCCTCTCAGCGTCTCTCTGCATGTACATTTGGTGAATAAAGACATCGAAATGCATTTGACTGTAATCGTAGGTCATACTTCACATATCAAATGACTAAAAATAAATGTTTAGTAAAATATTTGCATATAAGTATATGTATGTATGTGTGTGTGAGGTGTGTATTTGTATTGAATGAGTATTTATCATTGCAATTAAATAGAAATGACTATTACTGAAATGAGAATTTATCTTGGAATAGTTAAGAATAACATACATGAATATATTAACATTATTTATTTAATTTTTGGATTGTGACACTATTTTCAATTAAGCACGTTTCATTCAAAATTCTCATTACTGTAATTTGGATACAGTAAAAAAAAAAAAAAGTTTTTTTTAAATTCATGTTTCTTCAATTGAAACAACTGAACAATTGAAATCCCAACAATTCAATATGAACTCAAATATTTCTCATCAAATTCATCAGATGTTTAATTTTAAAGCTCTTCTAATTGTATGTTAACAACTGACTCATTTGCTCATTTGAGATCTTTAGAAGAAATTACTGGTGTTAAAAGAAACAACTGACAACTTCCTGTGAGCTTTAAAAGAGCAATGCATTTGCGTTTAAAACGAGATATGTTGAGGTAAAATAAGTTTCTTCATTTCACTTCCATTGATGCAGTCATTGAGTGATCGTAAAGGTAACCTGTAAAGATGTTTGAGATGTTCTGCTGGTTGTTGGTCAGAAGCTGCTAAACAGGATGAGACACGCTGTTCCTAAACAATGTCACTGCTTTCCACTTTTAAACCTCATGTATACAGTAAGTGTGTTTTGGCTGGTTACTGTTGCTGTGCGTCTTTGTGCCCCACTTCAGGCCGTCCTGCCGGGTCTGTCCTGTTTGGAATGAGCTCTGGAGAAACTTTCTCTCAGAAGTGGCTCTATATGAAACCTCGGTGGGCGTCTCTGGAGACAACAGCTGCAGACTTTAACAAGCAGACCAGTGCCGGTATATCACACTCTAAAAATGAAACAATGAAGACACGCAATCCCATAAGGTCAGCGCAAAAATAATCAGGTCATGAGATAAAAATTGCTCTTGAAATATGAATATGTGTTAGAGGGAGAGGCAATCATGCCTCATACCTTGTAGTATCTTGGCTTGACATATGTTAATGATTAGAGACAAAAAAAAAGTTTTTACTGCAGGATTATTGTAGTTAACTAAAGCTAAAACTAGAACTATTAAAAATAATACTTTTGTTACTTGAACTAAAATAAACGTTAACTAAAGTAGAATAAAGTACAAAAACTTGAATGTATTTTATTTTAGCTTGTTGCCAAGGCAAATAACTTAAAATAACTAAATAAAACAAAGATAATAAATAAAAAATAATAATTTAAAAATTATGTAGACGTATTACAAAAAAAGAAAAGAAAAAGAAAAATGACAAAAACACAACATAATACTGAAACTACCAAAAAAAAAAAGGGGGAAAATATAAAATATAAAAATAAAATCTTACTCAGAATATTAACAAAGACTATAATAGTATCAATTATATTAAAACTGTGCTGTTCTTTTATGCAATTATTATTAAAACATGATTTAAGTTTATTAAGTATTAAGCTGTTGTTATGTAGGGATGTACTGAAATAGAAATCTTGATATGAATATATTATTATTATCATATATTTTTTCAAGGAACAGAGGTCATACTTCAGCTTCAGGAATCAAATGTTTATAATGCACAGTAGATTTTTAAATCTGCACATGAAAAGAGTATGAAAATATCCTGCCCTGATATTACAGACATCTAATACCAAATTACAAGCAAATTAATTATTTGCTGGAAATCCATTCAATGTTTATAGACAAGTTTGCCTATAGTACACAATAATGTTATATTTTATGCTTTATTATTTCATTTTATTTTTTATTTTATTTGATTTTTATTTGATTGTTTTAGTTTTATTTGATTTTATTTTAAAATGTTGCATATATTCTGCCCTGATATTACAGGAATCAAATACCAAATTAGAAGCAAATTATTTGCTGCAAATCCATTCAATAATTACAGACAACATCATCTTAGTGTGTGTCTCGAGTCATGGTAGTTATATCCACAGAAAAACAGAGGGTAAACAGAAGCAGTAATGTTGATGCTAAATTTGGCGTTGGGCAAGAGGTTAAGTTTCTCCGTTGTAATGAGAGCCATAATGAAAATCTGTCCTTGCATAGCTGGAAGAAATCACTCTGCATTTAGATGTAATGTTAAGATGCTTCCCTGTTTAGTTCCAGCCACATGTCCCGCATCTAATTTTAGCCTGAAATATGAAACAGTCACAATAAAGGAGCTATTTATAATGTCCGTGCTGTTTCGGGGTGAGTTATCTCTAAATGACAACAGTACATTACTGAGTGGAGCACTGAGCTGTCAGTCAACAGTATGATAACAGAGGCACTGATTTCAGACGCCTGACTCAAATCATGGACATACTGTAAACATGAACAGAGAAGGTTATATGTCTTGTTAGACCTCTAAATGATCAACATGATCAAAACTTCACTGAAAAACCTGTTGCACATACATGCCTTCTGTCACTGATAGTTTAGAATTTTTTATTCAGTAAAAGGTCTTTTAGTGTAATTGTACAAACATCCATATTCAGCTTGTGCTTCATTGATCTTTTTGCTATCAAATTTTTACTGATTTTTGTAAAGTAAACATAAGAATACTTTTATATTTCAAGATAAACACTTACTGGACTGAAGCAGCTTAGCTTTACTTGATTATCCAGACATTATTTTTTTAGAAAAATCAAATACAATCATCAGGCTTTGAGGTACGTTTGTTTGTTCATCTCTCAATCATCATTGTATTGCATTGCAATTCAGAGGTGGACAGTAGTGAAGGATTTTTGTTCTGCTTTAAAAGTACATTTTTCAAGTGTTTGTACTTTATTAGAGTGTTTTTCTTTAGAAAACTTTTACTTCACAACATTCCAAAGCATAATATTGTACTTTTTACTGCATTACGTTTCATTTTAAATATCATTTAATACTTAATTAAAATCTATTACTTTCTTACTTTTACTCAAGTAAAGGTAATTCAAAGATTTACTTGAGTACAAGAAAGTACTACATTTTTAATGTTTTTAAGTATTAAAGGTAAAAAAAAACCAAAAAAAAAAAAAAAAAAAAAAACCTACAACTTTAATTTATGAAATATAGTGCAGTAAAATGTATGACATTATGCTTTGGAATGTAGTGAAGTAAAGTTTTCCAAAGAAAAACACTCTGATAAACTACAGATACTTTTTACATTTACTTGAGTAAAGTAAAAATACTTCACTACTGTCAACCTCTGCATTGCATTATATGTTCTGATCATCAAACTAAGCATTTAAATATCACCTTACCAAGACATATTATCTTGCATCTGCACCAAATTTCATATTTCTGCTAAGTCTCTGAATAAAATTAAGCCGTTTCTCCTCCATATTCTCACTATATCAGACTAAATGAGCCATAAAAGCCTGATGGATCAAAATATAATACAAATATGCAAACTTTTTTTTTTTTTTTTTTAGATTTTAAAAAATATTTTTTCTAAAAAGGTTCAAGAAAATTTGACTTTTCAGCCTATAGTTCACATGTCAGGCTTTACAGGGGTAATATTCATTCCAGCAGCCTAGCCTCATAAATTCCATTGTAAGTGCATAAACATGTCTTCATCTTCATCTTTTTAGTCTTCATATGTGAATGACCTGATTTTTTTATTTTATTTTAAAAGGTACTAATGATTTATTTGTGTAAAAAACAATGATGGTAAATTTAGTGAGTGCACCTTTAAGGGGCCTTCATACATACACAGGCAACAACACCTGCAAGTCGTTCATTTTCAATCAGAGTTTACTGTGGACCTGTACCATGATGGTGGCTGAACAAACTCAGCGTTACAGGATTAGTTTTGAGCTGACAAAACCAAACCAGTCCAATCCGGCTTTGTTGGTACCATGAAGCTGATCATCAACGTTCTCTGTCAACTCAGGCTTGATCCTGAGTTAATGGAGCGCGGGCACATGAGTGTGTGACATCAGTAATGAGCAGCCAATCACATGCCTTGAAACTGTGATTCACTTCTCGCGAGAGAGTCAGTGCTATCACTAGCAAAGACTAAAAGATTGAACAATATGAAGAATTAAAACACATTTACACAGCAAGATGAAACGATCTATCCAAGGGTGTAACCATGGTATAGATATTGGGGGGGTCCAAATGTGAGCCCTTCCCCATATATATTTTTTTAAGTACATTTCCCACAATTCACAATTTTCACATATTGATAAAGATTTGCTCATCTAGAAAATAGTTTTGAGGAATACATTGACCATTTGAATTAACATTGAAAGAACAGTCTGCAATTTCTCTGACATAGCAGCAAATAGGATGATGTAGCACATGTATCACAATTACTCTGTATCCCCTTCACTCACACCACCATCTTTCTGTCCTACAAACACACACCCTTACTTCTTCACTTATACTTAAAATGCCTTAATTCCACACACATACTTACACCATGCCATGGCCCCACCCACACACACACACACACACACACACACACACACACACACCACAAATTCTCTGCATCCCCTTCAAACACATACACACCATCATCCCTCTCTCCTATAAACACACACACCACATATGTGCATATACATTTTTATATAGTACATATACATTTGATACTTCTCACTTATACTTAGTTTTGCCTACTTTTTCCATACCTTCCTCTATCGCATGTATACTGCCCTACAAAGGCAAAGTGCAGTAACTACGCAAACACTGAAACTGAGAAAAATGCCTTTAAAGTTTTCACATCAGCTTGGATTTTGTAGTTACTGCAATTTTGACACTCTTGTTTCTCTGAAACGGGACAAAATAGAACCAGGAAACTTTGCCACAAGACAGATCAGATGTCACAAAGCCCATTTTAGGACTTAACTCAATTTTGACCAGATGTGTAGTTACTGCGTTTTGCCTTTGGACGGCAGTATATACCCCTCCCCTCGTAATATGCACACACACCTCCAGACAATCACACACACACACACACACACATCCATGCACAATAAAGCGGAGCATCCAACCTACATGTTTACACAAGTAGCTCTATGTATGTGACAAATAAATATCCTTGTATCAATAGTTAAATTTCATATCGAAAATGGTTGATATTGAAAATGGTTGACCTCTTATAATGACATGCACTTTTTTAGTATTTATGAAAAACAAGCAAAAAAGTTTCACTTATTTAATTTGAACTTAACCACTTAAGCCACTTTGTCAGGTAATAGTTACCATAACAATATAGACTTACAATAAAAACAAACAGGCCAGGCCTTCAACGAATGAATAGAGGCTTATGAATGGAGTGTGAAGTGCGGGAGCTCCTTGGTCTGTGACTCCAGCAGTTCATTATTCAGACTATTTTCAGGGTATCATGCTAGCTACCTAGCTATAATACTGAGCCATTTAAACCTGATATTTTTTCACATTCATTCAAAAATTGCCGCGGTATTTTTGACCATGGCACTACTTTCTAGGTGTCTACTTGCTTACCGTCTGAAAAAAAAAAGGCGAATGTCCGCCTGTTCGTCCTGTTTCTTTCTTTTAGCTCCTACCTTCATTTCATTTAAGCACCAGTGACAGTCGGACTGAGCGGCTTTTTCAAACGATGCCGCAAGCCGGCGTTTACGGGCTCAACCAAGTGTACAATCGAGCGGGGGTGGTCACACAGTTTTGTTTCCCTTGTTTTTCCTAAATTGAAAGTAAATCGGAAATAACAACAGATCCACTAGGCTACAACCAGGGTTCATAAAAGAAGGGCATATCATATGTCACATATTACAATATAATAGGCCTATTATTGGGGGGGACAGATTGGTATTTTTCCAATAGTATATGGTGGTTACGCCCATGGATCTATCCATGAAAGAGGAAAACTTAAAGAGAACATCTTACCATAAAAGTGCAAGTAAAAGTTGTAAAGTTAGTTTATAGAGTTTATAATATTTATAGGTATAAAAACACTTAAAAATCTAAGCTCATATGTGGTCATGTTTAAAGCTATTGATTCTAAAACTTATTTATATTGCATATTATCTATATGTTTATATTAATTTAAAATAAAAGCTCTTAATAATTACTATTAAACTAAGCTGGCTTGTGTAATGGATTAAGGGTATAATAATTATATAAATAATATAAAATAATTATAAAATTATAATAATCATCTCTAAAAATCAGATGATTTTATCTTTAAAAATGTTTTACTATGTAGCGTCCTTTAATTTGGAGTAAGAGAAACTGGATGAGTGGCTTTATTGCGTCAGACATGTGTCACTTTGCTTGAAGCTGATTGGTCAAATTTCAGTTTGAGATCTCTAAACCAGAACATAGCAGGTTAGCTGTGGAGCATAAGTTACTATGGCGATGAACACTGCTAAAAGCCAAAACACTTTCATGGTACCTAAAACCCAGAGTTGGCGCAAACTAAACTGAAACTTACCTGGCTAGCCAGCTAAACCAGCTTCATGGTACAGGCCCCAGAAGTATTATTGAAAATATCTGTACTCACAGCATCAATATAATATGTTTATGTTATGTTAAACAAAATAGACCACATTTTATCAGCCTATTTAACATAAGTTTATACCGAAATCTGTATTTCAGCTGAGGCGTTTCATTGGTAACGTTAGTGATAGTAGCTATCATAATACAACCAGTCCTCATTACAGCCTTTGTAGAACGTTATCTGGCTACATCTTTTAACTTTAACAAATTGACTTTGTTTATTAGCAAATCATTCTTTTACTGCAACTAACAAGCATTTCACGCAAGTTAAACGCGATTATTCGCATAATTTCAGCATTTTGATGTGGCGCACGAGACGCTAATTTTTTTCCCGCTCAAACTGACAGAAGCTGCGCGCGCTCTGACAGGCGAACGGCGGGTTTCTGAGGTAAGACGTTTTTTATCTCACCACAAATTATACAAATCGACAAAATAGTTTTTACATCGTATTTGTGCTCATTAGAGTACTTGGGTCACACTGTGATAAGTTTAGTGTATGAGACGCAGAAATTAGGTGACCATCAGTCAGCGAGTCCTTGCTTCTTCCCAATAACCATTTATTGAATGCTAAGTGAAAACGACACAATCAGACTAAATGTTGGACTTCATAAACGCTTAGGAGTTTGTCGTCCATATGACAGCTTTAATTAAAGTCATATAGGAGAAAATTCGGCTCTACAACAGCTCAGAATCAAAACAAATCCGCCGATCTGATGTGGAGCTCATCGTTACTGCTGTTTGAACGTGTTTCTTAATCTTTTATGAATGACAAAGAGGAGAAATCGGCAGTGAAATGCAGAAATATATAGAGTTTAAAATGTTAATGAACGAACGAGAAAGTCTTACACAAATCTAGATAAAACCATGCAGAAAACATGTAAAACTCACAGAAAAAAGAAGCTCGATTGAGAAAGAAGCTCGCTCGAATCTTTGTAGGACTTTACTGCCATCTTGTGTCATAACAGAAAATTGTTTGTGAGCAGGAAACTTTCTTCTTTGTTTCGAGGATGTTGTTTAGTACAGAGTTTCCCAAACTGGCCTTCGTGAAGGAACTTCAGAGGGTTTGTAAGTAGATGAAAAGCTAATAATTGATTAAATTAGGGTTTTCAAGCTTTAACCCCCAAATATAGATATGTTATTAACCCCCAAATATAATGGGCTAATCTTCGTGCAAGGGGCCAATCCTAAAATTTAAAACCCATATATGTCATTTCTTGTATAAAGCCCTAATTCATACTGTGGCAAACTTAATATTTTAAAAATATGTCAAAATATTATTAGGAAAATATCTAGGTTTCTATTAAGTTACATTATTACATTTTTTTCCTACTCATAGTACTGTACTGTTATTTAAGTCAAATGGTTATTTATTTATTTAAAGCATATTTAAATGTTATTATCTGAATCTACTTAATTTTATTTATTTATTGTAATCACATTTTATTATTATTTTATTTTTTACACTCTTTTCTCTCTTGTGACCCACTTGTCACCTATTTGTAACTGAAATAAAAATTGCAAATAAGTATATAAAAAAATACTTATATAGAAAAAAGAAATGAGAGCAGTCCAACTTTTAATAGCTTAATGGGTATACAAAGTATTAAAATAAATCCTAATGTCTTTTTGAAAGTGAGAAAAGCTTGGGTAATTTTTAATACCTCATATTTATGGATTAAGTAAGTAAAGGATAAAGGCAAGGAAAAGGATTCAATTGCTTAGAAAATATACATTTTCATATTGGTTTTCAAAAGTGACAAGTCAAGTCAGACAAGACATTATGAAAATAAAGCTGGAAGTCTTTATATTTGAAATCCACAATAAACTGACAAAATAAAGTTTACCATGTTTATTTAGATTTTTGTAAGTGTAAAAGCATATATTTCTTTATAATTTGTGTTATTACACAAAACTGAAAACTTAATTAATTAGGCATTATAAATGATTTTGATACATTTAGTTTTTTATTTTCTTTTTTTGTTCTTGGACCACCTGGCCTTGGTGGTTTGGTATTGGTCTAGGTCTTGGTCTAATTCATTACAGGTTTAGTCCTCATGAGGTTTGAACCTACAACGTATCAGTTACCAGCTCAGGTTATTAACCACCAGGCCACCTGTTCAGATCACATATGGGCCGCATCAGTCTGTCGTTCACTTCCAGAGTTTATCTGCGCAGCTCTCTGACATCCTGACAGACCGACTCACCCTGCGCCATAAAACAATAATTATTTAGCCTTCTCTAAATAAAACACACAATCCCCATTGCCTATTATAGAAGAGCCGCTCAATGACTCCAGTAAACAGCTCTGGGAGAAACACTCTCTGTGTCATTGAGTTTACTGGAGACTCGTGTGTCTGGATTAGCTTGACTCGCGGTCACATTCTCGGCTGGCAGAAAAACGAGTGTTATTGTAGAGCGCAGACTCATCGCATGTCAAGATGTTGTGTAGGTCGTAAACCGGCTGTGATGCTCGCGAACAGATAAACAAATTCAGACGTCGATATTAGACGATTTGCATCGTTGCTGTTTAAATATTGGGAAGATTTGGAGCTGTTTGGAAGGGATGCATGACGGATTATTGCTCATAATTAAGGTTATTAATGTGAATAAATGCCTGACGGAAGTATAAACCTTGTATAATGTTATCATTGTTTTTTAATAGCCTTTTAGTTGCCTATAGATAGAATATAATTTATATTATAATAAAAATAATAATATTGGTTATTCACTTATATGATTATATATATATATAAAACTATTTATATATATTTGCATATGTATTTTATGTATTTATATAAACATACGTACATATATACATATATACAGTATATATATGCATATATATAGATATAGATATATTTATATATAATTATAATATTAGTAATAATAATAAGTATTATTGTTATTATTACTATTATTTATATAATACTATAATACTATATGTAATATAGATATATTTTTTATGTATAATTGTATGTTATTGGGTATACTTAAAATTATATGCACACAAAATTATTCGTAAATTATATAATTCATATATAATGCATTATTATTAGTATTATTTATTTGTGTACTTATATAATATTATATTTTAAGTATACACACACACACACACACACACACTCACCTTGTAATTAATATACGAGTTTATGATGCACTCTGGTGGCAAAAACATGTATTACAGAAGACCAAAGTGCTCACACACAATCCAACATTCATTTTGTATTAATTCTGGCCTTTAATTTTTTATTTTCATTTTTATTTTGTCAGTAGCCTTTCTGATGACATGATCATTTGACTCAAGGCACACCAGACAGACAGTAGGTAAAACAATATGTGTTGATGTTAATAATCTTAATGTAAACTAGAAGTCCTGATATATGATCTGATGTTCCCCTCTTGTAACTCACAGAAATGTGCAAACCCCAGTTAAATCTCTCGCTGTGAGCTGTGATAAAAAAATAAGAAAAACTTCTTAAAACATCAGGTATAGGGTCTTACTGCTTTCTGGAGGCTGTGAACATTTATTTCATTATTTAGTGCCTCTTAGAATAACAGACTGGTAGATTTAGCAGGCCCTCGTCTCAAATGAATAATTTTGTCCAATTTACTGTTGCATATCAAATCTGAGCAATGAGTTTTACGTGAATGTTTTTTTTTTTTTTTTTTGCTCTTCTAAAAGGGATGATTCAGTTTCCAATTTTTCCACGGCAGCTGGATTTTGATTCATTGCTGGCTGCACAGGGAGTCTCTGCACTAACGAAAAAATTACTTTTTACCATTAACATATCAGATTTGACAAATCAGATCCGGGAGGAACTCGGGTGTTAAAGCAGGATTATCATTCAATGATCATTTTTGCAGCTGTATTTTCAGTGTAGAATTAGATCAATAGAATTAGTTTGTTGCAAGTAATAGTGTGCATATATGCTAATATCACCCAAAGCCCCCTTTGCAATGGAAGATGCAGAGTTTGTGATGATACACATATTTTTTTATACATAATAATACATATTTTTAGTATGTAATATAGTTATATGAATTGTAATGCTATGTTACCTTCTTCATTTTTCAGTTTTTATATACTTTTATATAGGTAGATATATCTATCTATCTATCTATCTATCTACTAAATTAAAAAAAATGTGTGTGTATATATGTGTATATGTATGTGTGTGTGTGTGTGTGTGTGTATATATATATATATATATATATATATATATATATATATATATAATTAAAAAATATATTAAAATAAAATATACAACTTGAATATATAAATATAATATATACTAATATTTAATAATATTTTATGTATATTTGTAATTGTATATTTGTATAGAATTATGTACACACACAAAATTATATATAAAATAAAAATATAACGTACAAAATAAAATTCTAAGTATAAAATATAATTTAAAATAATAATTATAATAATTTTGTATTATTTCCATTGATTGTAATGCAATGTAATATGTATGTAATTATATGCATTTGTATGTGTGTGTATATATAAATGTATATCTATATATGTGAAGTAATATATAATATATATTATATTTATTATTATATTTATTATTATTATTATTCATTTACAGAATATTTTGTTTCAGTGTAACACACACACACACACACACACACAAATATCAGTTAAAAATATTAAATATTAATTATTATTAATAAAAATAATTTATATAATAATAATTAATGTGCATATATAAGTGTATACATGCACACACAATTTTCTGATAAAAATATAATTTAAAAATAAGTCACCTTTTATTCTTATATGCTAATTACAGACTTTCTAGAAATAATTTGTTGACATTTCACACTTTATTGCATCTAATTAATGTGTTATGAGGATAAAGACTGTGATTAACTGTGATTGCTATACTATGACAAGAAATGACAGACTTAACGCTGTAATTAAGCGAACAGTTATTTCTGTGTTCCCTGTAGTTTCTTTTCCAGTACAAAACACCTTTGAGCAGCTGGCAGGAATTTAACTGACCGTGGTTTTTCTTTTAAAGCTATAGTAAATTATGGCGTTCATGTGACTCTGAAATTGCTACCTTGAGGATGTTTCCCGCTTTGACTTATGTGACTGTGATGGAGTTTAAGTCGAGCCAGTCGCCTTGTGTGGCATCGCTAGCATGTGGTGTTAATGGGGCTTATTTACTTATGAAAGTAACTGCAGGGTGCCAGGCTATATGTTTCTCCATTAAATTGTCATGAGCTGTTAATCACAAACACAGGGTGGATGTTTGAGGGAAAGTCTTAGGCCTTCTTAGCTTCTAGCTACCTGAATAATAACATATCTGGTTTAATGGCACAGACATTTGAGGGAAACGTCGACCCCTTGAGTATTTCTGACCACCATAATATTGAATGCGTCGGCCAAGGACTCATATTCAGTGTTTGTGTACTTGAGGAAATATGTTTCTGGCTTCACGTCGTCCTTGTTAATGGCTTGTTGTCCATTTGAAAGCGTATCCGGTGATCTGGATGCGGTCGCAGCATTAATTGCTCACCCTGAGTGTGATGGTGCAATTCAGTTTACTCTGTTAATGGATGAAGTAATCAAAGAACGGTGTAGCGTGTGCGTTGTGGGGAATTTCCCGATAGCAGCATGACTGTGGTGGATGATGGGCATCTGGCGGAGGCTGCTGAAACGAGACACCCTCAGCTATGCTCACCCGCGCATTTTATTACAGCTCATTAACACTGTGAATAACTCACTACCACAGTTCCATTAGCGAAGAGTGGGCACCCTTGAGAAGTTCTCACACACACACACACACACACACACACACACACACACACATTTCATTCGGTTTATCTCTGCTCTTTAACAAATCTACTGTAACTAATCACAGATCAAAGATAAGACAGATCAAAGGTTAATGAAAACATTTTCGGGTCACATTTCACCCAAAAATCTAAAGGGAAAAAAAAAAGAAAAAAAAGGACAATGTGTTCATTTTTATTTTATTTTAATTTATTTTATTTTTGCATCACAGCAATTAGTTTTTGGGGAGAAAGTGTGCTTAATTGTCAATGAATATCTTAATGAATATCCTGAAATTATACTTTGTATTCTTTATGCAATTAATTCTTGCATTTAATTCTTTATTCTTTCCTTTATTATTATTATTATTATTATTATTATTGTTATTATTATTAATGTTTATATATATATATACATACATTGCTTTACAGCAATCAGAATTATTATTATTGTTGTTGTTGTTAGTGTTTTTTATTCTTAAATGTTTTTACTTTGCATTACAGTGATTTGTTTTTGGAGAGAAAGTGTGCTTGATTGTCAATAAATATCTTTATAAAATCCTATAATTATACTTTTTTGCAAACTTTATGCAATTAATTATTGTAAATAATTCTTTCTTTCTGTTATTTCCTTGTTATTATTATGAGTATTATTATTATGATTATTATTACTGTTTATTATTATATTATTTATTTTGCATTACAGTAATAAGAATTTGGGGGAGAATCTGTGCTTAATTGTCAACAAATATATTAATAAATATTCTAAAATTATATTTTGTTCAATTTATACAATTAATTCTTTCTTGTTTGATTGATTTCTTTATTATTGTTATTTTTATTATCCACCTTTTATGATTCTTTTTTTTTAATCACTTTTATGTAAGCACTTTGATTTGCCACTGTGTATAAAAAATATATATAAATAAACCGTGCCTTCATTTTTTGAAATATGGTCTGAATACAGTTTTCGTTGCTATATTACAGTCTCTGAGTTTTCTGCTTCTGGAACGGTGAAACATTGACCTTGAGTAGTTAAACGGTCTGCTGCTCAGGTGGGTTCAGGAGCAGAGAGGAAACCATCGCTGTATGTTTGCAGTTTTCTTCACTCTCTAAATCTTCCTCTCTCTCTCGTTTCAGGACTGAACTGTGATTGCCATTAAGGTAAGAAGGTTTTTTCCCCTCTTCTTCTGCTTTTCTGGTGAGTGGTGTTGAGACTCTGGCCACCACACACCATTATTTCCTTGCTGGACCTGAAACCTGATACTTTTGTTTCTGGAAAAGTGACCCTCATCATTTCTGCTAGACTTACGGCTCTAGCATATATAATAAAAGCGAGGATTTTGGGTGCATGCATGAAAAACACTTATTCGCTTCTTAAGTTTTTATCATTTGGCCAAAAACAAGTATGCAGTATTGAAATATACTTTTGTTTAGAGGTGGAAATCCATCGACACATATTCTTGATTTAACTTTTTTAACTATATTTTATTTGAGCAACCAATAAGTAATCAGTAAGCACATATTTCTAATTTAACATTTTTTAAATCATTTTATTTTTTAGCTTGTTTAAGTTTATATTTCAACATTTTTAATAAAAAAATCAAATCATTATTTATTGCAAAATTACATTTTATCAATCTTTAAATCTGTTATATTAACAACCAAAAAGTAATCTGTAGGCACGTATTTCTAATTTAACATATTATTTAGCATGTATAAATTAATATTTCAGCATTTTTAATTAAAATTTTTTTTTTTTCATCTTTAACTACGTTGTAAAATGTAAAAAAGTTTTAAAATAAATAGCCTATTGAGTCTAAATATTAAAGTATTTGGCGCTGTGCTGAACACCACTGCGAATACAAAAATCCGAATGGCTATTTAAATCATTTAAATACGTTTTAGAAGCAGTGCAGCTGCTTTGTTTACGGGGTAATAGCGCTGCATCTGCTGTACAGCGCCTTCTGCTGTCAGAGAGTGAACGTACGCTTTCATTCAGAGCGTCTCTCACGCGTTCCGCCATGTGCTTCTCATCCGTGCTTGTTTACATCAGAGAGCACACGCGTCTTCGATGCAGCTTATAGCGGTGTTGTGCATTTAACCTGTTAATGGGAAAAGTATTCTTAAAATGCATTCAGAATTCGGAATAATTTTTAATAAATAATTATTTTCGGTATTTTGAAATGCCCACGATAACAATACTGTGCATATTCATTATGGTGATATATGGCATTACCGAATACGGCACATGTCTACTGCAATGTCTCAGCTTCTAGGGATTGTCACATAGGGCTATACAGGCATCTAGTGGCAACACAATGATATTACAGATAATAAATTGTGGAAAATGTTTATCTTAAGTCAGTTTACAAATAATGCATTCAGATTTGTGGAATTCACAATGCCACAAATTAGTGTCGTTACTATGACAACCAATTTGAATGTGACAAGAAACTGGTGTCTGATTAGTGTCGTTACTATGACAACCAATTTGAATGTGACAAGAAACCGGTACAGTGAGAGCTATAGAGAGCAGACGCTCATTATGCTTTCGAATCGCTCTCGCGGTACTTTGATGTCAAACACTGATCGTTCTGCGCAGTGCTGCTTCAAGTTGAACACACCTAATAACTAGAACACATAAGCATCAGTGGTTCGTCTGCTCAATCGCGAGTTACTGTTATTACCGTTAGTTACTACAGCCTACAGGTTGCTATCTAGCTATGCCTTCGTCTCGTTAATACGTGGTTGCGATAATTTACAAAACAACTGAGCTCGGTCTCCTTATTTAAATTAAGCTGCTAGAGGAAGACAGTTGAGAGAGACGGCAGCTTTGCCGTGAGTGGGCGTGGTTTCAGCGCCGCCAGCGGACACGCCCCCAGCGTTTGAGAGCAGAGAATAGGCCTTTATCACACTTCCGTGTTCGAAAAGCGGAAGTTTCAAATAGTAGCGTAAAAAAACTTTCGCTGCAGCCTCTATCAGTGGCTGTGATTGTTGCGATTTATTTATGTAAAATTCCGCACAGATACATCTTCGAAACACACCAAACTCAGTTTACAATAATTAAGTGAGTATTGTGAAGCCAAGGAAGATGGTTTCATGATATTTCGATGTATATATTTCGTGACTTGAAGGGGAGCGTGCGAACCATACTGTATGTGTATGCGCAATACTTCAGAGTCTGAGCACCTTATTTTATTACAGAACTGCAAGAAAATATTACAAACAGCATATCACATTAAAGAGCATTTCAATTAGCCAAAGCTTAAAATATTAATTACGACAAAAAACTTTTAGATTATTAAATTACAGGTTATGGGGAAACTTATTGTATTAAAAAATAATGCTCACATTTTTCATGCTTACGATGCAATCCTCAATAATTACATCAAATTAAATTTGTTCAAATAAATGAATATTTCCAGCCCATAGACGATTATTCAAAAATAACTAGATTGATCATCTTAATAACGAGTCATATCCTGCGTGATTGAGTGCAATGACTGAACAGCATTATACTGTACAAAAACAGGAGGTTAATCATAGTAAATACAATGCAAGAATAAACAAAATAATATTAAAAATAAATGTAAATCAGTCCATTTATTCCTCTGGGAGTAATTTGAGCAGCGTGTGCTATTCATTAATCTCATGGCGACAGCGCTGACAATCGTGTCGATCAGATAATGTTAAACACATTAAAATGAAGGATAACATATATGGTAGAGCATCAGTATAAATAAACAGTTTTAAATATTGACATTTATTGCGAAGTCCAGCTAAATTAGTTTAATTTTCTTCAAAAAAAAACTGGGTCTGTCCATTGACAATAATGGAGGCGGAAATTCTTTTACACTACTAATCGGAGCCGGATGTGACGACACGCGGACTGTGATAAAGGCCTATACGGCTTATTTTTTCATGATTTTGATACCTTATTTTATTTACTTGTCGGTTTTTTTTTAGCATTCAAATTTGGCTGGGTGGTTAATAACACATTTTTCTGTGGTGTGACAAACTCAGAAAACACATTTAATATTGACTTTACACGGACTTTAACTACTTGTTATATGAACAACCAAAAATAAATCTGTATGCACATATTTCTAATTTAACATATTTTTAGCATGTTTAAGCTATTTTTTTTAATTCAAATTAAAATATTATTTATTTAAAAAAAATTGCATTTTTTGTTATTTTTAACTACATGTTATATGAATAACCAGAACAAGTAATGATACTGATTTAGGTTTCATGATCTATAAGTGCTTTCCTCATTTGGAATAACTGTTTTGACAATGCAGAAAATACAGAATTATAATTCACTAAGTGAGTGAGATGTTGAAGAATTAACGCACTCTCACTGATTCAGTGAGTTGATTTATTTGAATAATCTGACTAATTCAAACAGATGAGGGTTATGAGATGTTCTTTGCCATCATTACAGCTATTCACATGTTCAAGTTAATTGTCAGCAGCAGCTGTAGTGTGTTTGCATGACCACTAAGAGCAGCTTTTCTCACCCTCTGACAGAGATCTCTCTAGCGGCCCACAAGGGAACCGGCATTTCAATTACAGCCAGTCAAACAAACAACATATGATTCTTCTTTAAAACCATTATGCTCTCCTGAAAGCTTCCCTCCTACGTGAAGCTATATATTTGGAGTAGATTGAACTTATCGGTCCCTGCTGTCGTATGAAATACTGAGAGAAGAAGATTATGTAGTAATGCATTATCTAAGAATATTTAATAGTTAATAATAATGTATATATAATATATATATATATATATATATATATATATATATATATATATATATATATATATTAGGGTTGTCATGATACCATAAAAATGTCTTGCGATGCTATACCAGCTGAAGTATCACGATACCAAGTAGTATCACGATACCATACAGTATTGTGTTAATTTAAAATTCAATTCTACAAATTGAATCAAAATTTCATAAATAAATAGATGTAAATGAAAACAGACAATATTTTTCTCTGAATACTTAATTAATGAGAATGAATAACTGGCTATTGTTATCCATGATATAATCTAAACAAAACTCATCTTAGCACTGCACAGAAGCGGCATGAAGTGACATTTAGATGTGGTATTTATACATTTAGACTGTATTTATAATTGCATAAATATTGTTATGAGATTAATGTTTTAAATACTAAATTCTGAATATAGAAATATGTTGGAAAAGAATGTAATATGCCTACTTTTAGATGGGAAACTTAAAACGGCCAGCAGGTGGCATAAGTTCGTGATTGAATCACTGAGTCATTCAAACGATTCTTTCAAAACGGCTGAATCCTTCAGGAGCGAATCAAATGACTCTTTTATGAATGGCTTGTGAATCAGTGATTCGCCCAAGCCAATGCGGATTGTCAGGAGCATTTTTGCTCGCATATTTTGAAATTTCCAAGTTAGCAGCATGTATATTAAAACATAACATTATAAATGAATAAAAAAATATATATATAATGATTGATAAGAACCAAGTGCAAAGCCGCTATGTTGATGAATGGAATTGCATTCTTGATCGCAGTATGCTTCCAGAAACGAACTATTACACCTGTTCTAGTAATGGTCAAATGAATAAAACTGCGAGAATACTTTCTTGTAAGATATTATGATGACGAATAAGTGATGCTTGAACTGCTGTTTTTTAAAATGACATCAGACGGTCTGAATCAGACCCTTTCTTCTGATAAACTGCAGCATGAACAACGATCGTGCAAGTACTTCTCATTGCAAACTGAACTGAAGCGTCGGGAAACACTCATACAGCAGAAAGACATTTGGCAATCAACTTGTAATGTTTCTGCTGGCATGCATGTTGAAATGAACGTTTTAAACAGTGTTCCTTCCGTGCATACAACATATCTTACAGTACTACCATATGGACGATACTACCGTTTAAAAAATGCAATGGCACCGCGGGTATTTTTAAGCTTTAGTATCGCGATACTACCATAGTACCGGTGTATCGTGCAACCCTAATATATATATATATATATATATATATATATATATATATATATATATATATATATATATATATATATATATATATTAGTGCTGTCAATCGATTAAAAAATTTAATCGCGTTAATCACAGTCGTGGACTGTGATTAATCATGATTAATCGCACATTTAAAATACTAGGATTTACCTGTAAATGTGTTGAAATGAAATGCATGACAGACTAGTTTAAGGAAACAGAACCTTTCACACCTCCGCCAGATATGAGACATAATCCTTATTATTCTTTTATCATTATTCATTTGTTTTTATTCAGCCATTATCAGTCTTTATACTGGCAATAAAACGTTTATCAAGCCACATCGCTTCAATCCCATTATACATTTACCCAACTATTATCAAAAGTATTTCTAAATGAATACAACAAAACATTTTCTTGCGACCTTACGTGAAGTATTATGACAAAATGCATTAAGAAGAAGAATTGGACCTGCTGCAGCTGCATTAGAGCTAATATTAGCATCATGCTACATAAGACAATTTATGAGATTAATAGTACACTTTTACTCAGAACTCACTTCAAACCAGCATCGAGTGTTTCTAATAACTTCCTTTTGTGATCACATGTAGAATTTGGTCGTTTACTGTTGTTAAAATATGCTCTTTATAGCCTTTTATATTGCTGCACAAATTAGCATTTCAGATGTACACATTCATCTCAAGAAAATCACATACAAACCATATCCTATCGTAATCGTGTGTTTATTATCTTATATAATCTATAGTGGCTGTTGTCATGTTTATTTCTGCTGTGTTGTGTGCTCTGCTGAAACTCACGTTGTTTGTGATGTTACAACCGCCTCTCCTTTCTTAAATTGCCAGGTATACATTCCAACTATAATACACATTAGTAAAAGTATTTTAGCATACCCATTAGTATTTTAATTTCCATTTGTCTATATACACTTTGGGCGGCCGCGGTACATTATAAAAATAGCCCAAAAAACCGCAACCCACGGCTCTGTAATTTTTCCCGCGACTGTATTTTCAAAATAACCTACTTGTGCCGTTACCCTGGCAACACTGGCTCGCTGTAACCTCATCACAGAATGATAGATAACCTTCCGCGCTGCGATGACGGGAACAAATTGGGGTCAAGCATTATCACATGATTAATTTGCGTTAAAAAAATATTAACGCGTTAAAGATTTTAGATTAATCGCATGCGTTAACGCGTTAACGTTGACACCCCTAATATATATATATATATATATATATATATATATTCAGTGGGGCTCCAAAATCTGAGACCACAATGAAAATCTGGGATTTAAAATATAATTTAAACCTGGAAATAAAAAGAGATTAATAATTAATTAAAGTTAATACGAATATTTTACAGTTTCTGCAGTATTTCTAGATGCAGAAATTAGTCTCATTTCCTCCTCTGAAATTACGGCAAAAACAGAAATTATAAAAATAAAATAGTACTAAAATAACAAAAATAAACAAAAACTAATTAATAAAAATGAATATATACATTGGCACGAATCCGGTCTGTGGCCTTCTGCCCGATAGCCACCAGAGGTCGCACTTCCATCATATTGACTCTCACATTGCACAGACTATTTCACATTACCTCGGACTACATTTTCCAGCAGCCATTTCACTAATCACATGCTCACACCTGAGACCCATCACACAATCACACACCCTACATAAGCCTTGGACTTTTGCACTTTCACTATTGGTGCCGACAGCAAAGACGTTTATAATGTTACAAAAGATGCTGTTCTTTTGAACTTTCTGTTCATCAAAGAATCCTGAAAAATAAAATGTATCACAATTAATCAGAAATGTTTCTTGAGCAGCAAATCAGCATATTAGAATAATTTCTGAAGGATCATGTGACACTGAAGACTGGAGTATGCTGAAAATTCAGCTTTGATCACAGCAATCAATTACACTTTAAAAAATATTAATTAAATGGAAAGCAGTTATTTTAAATTGTAATTTAATTGTAATAATTTGTCAAATAAATGCAGCCTTGGTGAGCAAAATAAACTCAAAAACATCTTAGTGATATGTCAGAATACCATGTTTCTCCCTGTGGAACAGTGCTGTCTGAGAAAACATAGAGTTTATATTTGTTTGTCCATCAGAGGACATGATAAAGCATCAAGATTTAAACAGATGATTGAAACAGCAGGCCGCTGGCAGCTGTACGTTGTTGTCCTAGACTCTCATTACCTCTTAAATCTTGTTATTTTCCAGGCAAGACAAACTACCGGCCTGTTATGCACTCCACCATAGCCTTCCCTCCAAAAGAAAGAAAAAAACTAACCCAAACACAAAACAAAGGCCCCGTTTTGGCAGCCTAATGGTTTATAATTGTGTGTTTAATGGTGGGGGGGAGATGCGCGCCGCTACTTGCAGTGTGACGAGCTCGTATTGAGCTTGTGAGAAAGGAAGCACCAGGAATATCAGTACATCCTCTGCGTAGATTTCCAGCAGAGTGTGACGTGCGTGTGAGGAAACGAGCTGCGTGGAGGATACTTTCCTTATTATGGATTTGACATGAACTTGGCCCCCGGCCCTGGGGAATGTGATGAATGCATTATTTGATCTTCCTGCCTTTGTTTACCTCTCTGGGGCTTCAGTGAGCGGCCATTCTGCAGCAACTCACAACACGCTGTTAGTGCACGTCATTAGATTTTTTAATAAACAGTAATCACTTCCGGCCCTTTTGATGGACTGCAGAAACGGTAAACTGCGACAATTATTTTTGGCTAAACAAAGGGGCTGAATTCCTGGCGTGTAAAGCAGAAGAGTTTATGAGTTTATGAGCTCAAGGCAGCGACGCTGGGGAGCGTTTTAGCCACTGACTGATGCGATCCTTGACATCTTATCTGTGAATGAGCAATTACCAAGTAAAAGCATGTCTGCCTGACAAACTTAAAATACACTGAGCATAAAAGGGTTCAGATAAATTTATAAATAAGGTCAAAACAGTGCAGCCTACTTAGCATTTCTGGGAATGATTTCATTTCACATATTTTGCATCAGTGCAGGATTGTTATCCTTAACTAAAACTAAAACCGTAAAAAATATTTTCGTTACTTGACATAAAAAATTTAAATATACTGAAATATTTCATTTCAGCTAGCTGCCAAGGCAACATTTCCCTTTAAAGTTGAAATGCTACAATAAACTAAAACAAATAAAAAAGTTGAATAAATACTATGTAGACATTTAAAAAAAAATCTAAAACAAATAAAATTGACAAAAAAACAAAACAAAAACACTTTAAAAGTGAAAACCAAATATAAAAATAAAGTCTAGTACTAAAATAAACAAAACTAAACGTAAATTAATACTATATAGATATTTAGAAAAAACACAAATTACAAAAACTTTAACTAAAATTACAGTGAAAACAGAAAATATAAAATAAAATCTAGTACTAAAATAAAAAATAAACAAAAACTAATAAAAATTAATAAATATTATATAGACATTAAAAAACAAAAAAAAGACAAAACACAATAAATTTGCTAAAACTTTAAAATGAAAGTGAAAACAGAAAATATAAAAATTAAATCTTGTACTAAAATAACTAAAACAAAAACTAACAAATAAAAATTAATTAATACTATATAGACAATAAAAATCTAATAAAAACTACAAACAAATACACAAAAACTAATAAAAATGACAAAAACACACATTACTAAACCAACAAATTACTAAAACTTTAACTAAAATTAAATTAAGTAAAAAAGAAAATATAAAAATAAAATCTAGTACTAAAATAACTAAAACTAATAAATAAAAATTAAATACTATATAAATTAATTAATTAAATTAAATACTATATGAAAACTGAAAATGTGCCAATAAAATCTAATATTGAATATTAACAAAACTATAATACTACAAACATGCATTTGTGTATAGAGCTTATTGGTATCCATTTCAAAATTCCATTTTTAAAGATGCTTCTTTAGAAGTAAACTGCCTATATAGACAGCTAAGCAGTTCACTAGGTTTTAGAACGGAGCGATCTGCTTCACCAGTGTCAGTTTTATACATTCAACCCAGTGACATAAAAATGCCTCATAAATGTACTCCTTTTTTTTGTTTTGTTTTGTTTTTTTTGTTTAGGGTCATTGTGATTCTCAGGAAAGGCCCCTGATCTGCTGTTGCCAGGCCGAGAGGAGTGTTTCCTCACTGTGATCCAGGGAGCTGTTGAGCTTCACTTGAGCTCAATGCTTCAAAACATAAATGTTAGAGCTGCTTCCTTAATGTGCTGTGCAGTGGAAGTCTGTCGCTCTCGGCCTCCGTGACCCACAGCTCCTGAACCTCAGCTGCCACTGAGAGCTTTAACCCACGTTCTTACAGACCGGAAGCGCTACAGGAACACACGGCATGTTTTTACTGAATGCAGTGGGAATATTTCAACTACTGTGCTTATAATGTTATGCAATCCGCCTGAAACACAGCACAGAGTGTGAGTAAACCACTTTCAGATATTGCGTAATCTGTTAAAGTCAACAAAAAATGGCTTTCACAATCTGTTTTACTTTGGTAATGTGGTGCATTTCTGTAAAACATTATGTGCAACAAGAAAAAAATTTGGTCGGGACTTGATGTTTGTAATCAGGGATTGATTGGATGGTAAAAAAAGGGTGTGGCTGAAAATAAAAGAGCTTAATGATGTCATCAAGAAAGGAAGATTGCTTCAGAGCTAAAAATATTTAGGCCTAAATTTAAGATTCATGTACTGAATTGCAGATAAAATCCATCTGTTTGTATCACATATTTTTAACGTAACTAATAAACTTAATGTGATGCATATTTGTCAGACATACTGTAAATGAAACAGCACAGATTTCTGTAATAGTTCTAATAAACTGAATGTGTTTTAAATGCACAATAACCTAGTTTATATATTTATCATCAATAAATCCAATTTGTCAGTCTCATACATTTTAACTAAGTGAATATTGCTTGTTTCACAGCAAGCCATTTTTTTTAACAATGTTCTTACTTTTTAACTGAATAAAAGTAATTGACAACAAATTTATACTGAATCTGAGCAAATTAAATAAACGCATTTCTTTTTAAATGAAATAGATGCATATAATTGATAAATTGTTGTTATATATATATATAAAATAAAAAAAACAATTCCATAAGCATTTTAATTCATTTAAAAAAAATGTTAATATAGTTAATAATAAACAGTCATGTTTTTAAAATCTTACCTCTTTCTTACACATTTTATTTACGAATCTTTATTTAAGAAATGGATGGAAATCTTACATTCAATTTAAATTCAAATATATAAATCTTACATTTATACTGTAACATTTTTTGTTGAGTGCACTTTATTCCAAAGAAAAAAGGTTTTGCACTAATGAATCATACAAAATCTAAAACAGGAACATGCATTAGGAAAGTAAAACAGTCCATTGTGATTTTGACTTTAATGCGAATAAAAACATTTCGAACCTCTAAGCGGTATCCCAAAGCGAGTATAAGCGAGTCGGTTTTGGGACGTTATGGATGTGTTGCATTGTTGCGTTTGATGGGATTTTGGATGGAGTGTTCTAGTGATTGGTGGGATCTCATATATTTCACAAATATCCCAGCGTGACATAAATGCGAGGAGAAATGCACGATGCACATCTGGAGAAGCGCGCAGCCGTGAGATCGAGTCTCTAACGCAGGTGCATGCTGCTGCGTGTGAGCTATTAATGGGTAAATTCGGGGTAACAAAATAATAAAATGAAAAATTGAAAAGGTTTTGGCTCTTTGCACTCGCGAAACATGTGCTGGATGAAATATGCAGACTTTCCCCTGTCAGCTTTTACTTGATGGAAATGTGCTCGCTTCCTCCCATTGCACCTCATCCCTGCGGACGGTGCTCGGATTTCATTTCCTTGTCATGAAGGGGCCCTCGGTTTGCAGTTTTGGCCATAGCTCGCGAGCCTTTCTGATGTCCTGATGCGGTTTCCTCCTCCCCTGTATGTGACAGCGCTGTCGACCGCGTGGCCTCTTTACTCATCTTCATAAATCACTGAAATCCGGAGGCCCACCCTTGGTCTGCAGTGCCAGCGTGGACAAAAGCTCTCTGTAGAAATAAGAAGCGAAACCACAAGCATCCAGCGCTGCCCTAAATGCTCACGCCACTCCGCCGCGCACTGCTGCTTTGCCTCAAACACCAGCTTTGCGCAAAACCGCTGGAATTGCATCCACGTTTTATTGCATGTTCCTTTAGCCCAGAGGACAAACTGTCAACGAATCAGACATTTGACATGAAACAAGATAATCACACATTCTGGTCAACAGGCCATTCGAGTAAAATGGAAAAATGAGTCGTAATACTCTTACCGTTCCAGCAGTTTCTTGGAAGCGTAGTAAATTTCTTCTATTTCTTGTCTCAAGCTCTCTCTCTCTCTCTCTTGCTCCCCAGTGATCCATTATTTGACAGTGAATTTGGGCCTGGACTTGAGTGGCCTCACATGCCTCTTCAGCCATTTGTCCCCTTGCAGGGATTCTTGGGATGGGATGCTGGAAGTTTCTGGACACTACGCTCATGTTAGGTATGGCTTATACCCACATAACAGGCTCGATTCATCACTCTAGAGGCCAAATGTGAGAAAAGGTGTGATTAAAAAAATAAAACACACCTCTATGCAACTATTTATGCTTTTAGCAAAGGGTTAGTTTGCATAAAATCACAAAAATCACAGAGAATTCTGCCATCATTTACCCTCATAAAACAAAAGCAATGTATTGGTCCACTGTATTTTATTTTGATAATGTACCAACTGTCAATTTAGCAGTGCTGGAAATGATGTTTTTTGTGTGTGTGTGTGTGTGTATGTGTGTGCTCCGGTGCGATCACATCAACTGTTTCCTTATACCAGCAGAATCAACTTTAAACACTTACTGTCTTATTAATAATGCATCACTGTATAAAGGTCTGCTTTTATTTGTGTCCACTCACAATGAAAACAAAACGGCTTTTGTAAAATAAGGAAAACAAATAGAATGTCGCTTTCTGTCATTCGAGTTTCCTTTCTGTGAACAAATTAAGCGAAAAATTAACTGAAAAATTCAGCATATATAGGCTGTGTTATGTGTCGCACTGTTTTTTACCCCTTGTTTATCTGTAAACTAAATCAAATATATTTCAAGTATTTATTCTTGTATGTATATATGTACTGCAGATTTTACATACAGGTGCATCTCAAATTAGAATGTCGTGGAAAAGTTAATTTATTTCAGTAATTCAACTCAAATTGTGAAACTCGTGTATTAAATAAATTCAATGCACACAGACTGAAGTAGTTTAAGTCTTTGGTTCTTTTAATTGTGATGATTTTGGCTCACATTTAACAAAAACCCACCAATTCACAATCTCAGCAAATTAGAATATGGTGACATGCCAATTAGCTAATCAACTCAAAACACCTGCAAAGGTTTCCTGAGCCTTCAAAATAGGCTAAACAATCATGGGGAAGACTGCTGATCTGACAGTTGTCCAGAAGACAATCATTGACACCCTTCACAAGGAGGATAAGCCACAAACATTCATTGCCAAAGAAGCTGGCTGTTCACAGAGTGCTGTATCCAAGCATGTTAACAGAAAGTTGAGTGGAAGGAAAAAGTGTGGAAGAAAAAGATACACAACCAACTGAGAGAACCGCAACCTTATGAGGATTGTCAAGCAAAATCGATGCAAGAATTTGTGTGAATTTCACAAGGAATGGACTGAGGCTGGGGTCAAGGCATCAAGAGCCACCACACACAGACGTGTCAAGGAATTTGGCTACAGTTGTCGTATTCCTCTTGTTAAGCCACTCCTGAACCACAGACAATGTCAGAGGCGTCTTACCTGGGCTAAGGAGACGAAGATCTGGACGTTGCCCAGTGGTCCAAAGTCCTCTTTTCAGATGAGAGCAAGTCTTGTATTTCATTTGGAAACCAAGGTCCTAGACTCTGGAGGAAGGGTGGAGAAGCTCATAGCCCAAGTTGCTTGAAGTCCAGTGTTAAGTTTCCACAGTCTGTGATGATTTGGGGTGCAACGTCATCTGCTGGTGTTGGTCCATTGTGTTTTTTGAAAACCAAAGTCACTGCACCCATTTACCAAGAAATTTTGGAGCACTTCATCCTTCCTTCTGCTGACCAGCTTTTTAAAGATGCTGATTTCATTTTCCAGCAGGATTTGGCACCTGCCCACACTGCCAAAAGCACCAAAAGTTGGTTAAATGACCATGGTGTTGGTGTGCTTGACTGGCCAGCAAACTCACCAGACCTGAACCCCATAGAGAATCTATGGGGTATTGTTAAGAGGAAAATGAGAAACAAGAGACCAAAAAATGCAGATGAGCTGAAGGCCACTGTCAAAGAAACCTGGGCTTCCATACCACCTCAGCAGTGCCACAAACTGATCACCTCCATGCCACGCCGAATTGAGGCAGTAATTAAAGCAAAAGGAGCCCCTACCAAGTATTGAGTACATATACAGTAAATTAACATACTTTTCAAAAGGCCAAAAAATGTTCTTTTTATTGGTCTTATGAAGTATTCTAATTTGTTGAGATTGAGTGAATTGGTGGGTTTCTGTTAAATGTGAGCCAAAATCAACACAATTAAAAGAACCAAAGACTTAACTACTTCAGTCTGTGTGCATTGAATTTATTTAATACACGAGTTTCACAATTTGAGTTGAATTACTGAAATAAATGGACTTTTCCACGACATTCTAATTTATTGAGATGCACATGTATATGTAATAATATTTAGTGTTTCCACATCTAGGTGTACTACTGTCTGTTCAAAATAAATGAAAAGAAACCGAGCATAGTAGATTAGTTGTTGTTTTTTCCTGTTGTACCAAAATTGTATCGAACCGTGACCCCCGAACCGAGGTACATACCGAACCGCGATATCGGTGTACTGTTCCACCCCTAATATACAGTGTATATATATATATATATATATATATATATATATATATATATATATATATATATATATATATACAGTGTATATATATATATATATATATATATATATATACAGTGTATATATATATATATATATATATATATATATATATATACAGTATATATATATATGCAGTATATATATATATATATATATATATATATATATATATACATATACACAGTCATGGCCAAAAATATCGGCACCCTTGGTAAATATGATCAAAGAAGGCTGTGAAAATTAATCTGCATTGTTAATCCTTTTGATCTTTTATTTAAAAAAATCACAAAAATCTAACTTTTCATTGGATAATAAGAATTTAAAATGGGGGAAAATATCATTATGAAATAAATGTTTTTCTCAAATATACATTGGCCACAATTAACAGCACCTTTTTATTTAATACTTTTTGAAACTTCCATTTGCCAGTTTAACAGCTCTAAATTTTCTCCTATAATGCCTGATGAGGTTAGAGAACACCTGACAAGAGATCAGAGACCATTCCTTCATCCAGAATCACTGTTAGTGTTAGTGTTTTATTGTTAACTGTATGCACCATGGGTCTGAGAGTCACGCAATTTCAATTCTCTGTATGTATGTGCTGTACATGTGGCAGAATTGACAATAAAGCAGACTTTGACTTTGACTTTGACTCCAGACCCTTTAGATTCCCAGCTCCATGACGGTGCTTCTTCTCTTCAGTTCACCCCACTCATTTTCTATAGGGTTCAGGTCAGAGGACTGGAATGGCCATAGCAGAAGCTTGGTTTTGTGCTCAGTGACCCATTTTTGTGTTGTTTTTGAGGTTTGTGTTTGGATTATTGTACGGTTGGAAGATCCAAACATGGCCCATTATAAGATTTCTAACAGAGTCAGTCACTTATTGATTTTTTATCTGTTGGTATTTGATAGAATCCATGATGCCATGTGTCTAAACAAGATGTCCAGGACCTCCAGCAGAAATATAGGCCCACAACATCAAACATACAGCAGTATACTATATTTCATTGTACTCATGGGGTACTTTTTATCCCTGTGTTCACCAAACCCATCTTGAGTGTTTGCTGCTAAAAAGCTATTTTTTTAGTAACATCTGACCGTAGAAGCCAGTTCCATTTGAAGTTCAGTTGTGTCTGATAACTAGAGCCAGACCGATATGGGTTTTTTGGGGGCCGATACCGTTACCGATATTAGGGAGTAAAAAAATATTATATACAGTGGGTACGGAAAGTATTCAGACCCCCTTAAATTTTTCACTCTTTGTTATATTGCAGCCATTTGCTAAAATCATTTAAGTTCATTTTTTTTTTCCTCATTAATGTACACACAGCACCCCATACTGACAGAAAAACACAGAATTGTTGACATTTTTGCAGATTTATTAAAAAAGAAAAACTGAAATATCACATGGTCCTAAGTATTTAGACCCTTTGCTCAGTATTTAGTAGAAGCACCCTTTTGATCTAATACAGCCATGAGTCTTTTTGGGAAAGATGCAACAAGTTTTTCACACCTGGATTTGGGGATCCTCTGCCATTCCTCCTTGCAGATCCTCTCCAGTTCTGTCAGGTTGGATGGTAAACGTTGGTGGACAGCCATTTTTAGGTCTCTCCAGAGATGCTCAATTGGGTTTACGTCAGGGCTCTGGCTGGGCCATTCAAGAACAGTCACGGAGTTGTTGTGAAGCCACTCCTTTGTTATTTTAGCTGTGTGCTTAGGGTCATTGTCTTGTTGGAAGGTAAACCTTCGGCCCAGTCTGAGGTCCTGAGCACTCTGGAGAAGGTTTTCGTCCAGGATATCCCTGTACTTGGCCGCATTCATCCTTCCCTCGATTGCAACCAGTCGTCCTGTCCCTGCAGCTGAAAAACACCCCCACAGCATGATGCTGCCACCACCATGCTTCACTGTTGGGACTGTATTGGACAGGTGATGAGCAGTGCCTGGTTTTCTCCACACATACCACTTAGAATTAAGGCCAAAAAGTTCTATCTTGGTCTCATCAGACCAGAGAATCTTATTTCTCACCATCTTGGAGTCCTTCATGCGGGCTTTCATGTGTCTTGCACTGAGGAGAGGCTTCCGTCGGGCCACTCTGCCATAAAGCCCCGACTGGTGGAGGGCTGCAGTGATTGTTGACTTTCTACAACTTTCTCCCATCTCCCGACTGCATCTCTGGAGCTCAGCCACAGTGATCTTTGGGTTCTTCTTTACCTCTCTCACCAAGGCTCTTCTCCCCCGATAGCTCAGTTTGGCCAGACGGCCAGCTCTAGGAAGGGTTCTGGTCATCCCAAACGTCTTCCATTTAAGGATTATGGAGGCCACTGTGCTCTTAGGAACCTTAAATGCAGCAGAAATTTTTTTGCAACCTTGGCCAGATCTGTGCCTTGCCACAATTCTGTCTCTGAGCTCTTCAGGCAGTTCCTTTGACCTCATGATTCTCATTTGCTCTGACATGCACTGTGAGCTGTAAGGTCTTATATAGACAGGTGTGTGGCTTTCCTAATCAAGTCCAATCAGTATAATCAAACACAGCTGGACTCAAATGAAGGTGTAGAACCATCTCAAGGATGATTAGAAGAAATGGACAGCACCTGAGTTAAATATATGAGTGTCACAGCAAAGGGTCTGAATACTTAGGACCATGTGATATTTCAGTTTTTCTTTTTTAATAAATCTGCAAAAATGTCAACAATTCTGTGTTTTTCTGTCAATATGGGGTGCTGTGTGTACGTTAATGAGGAAAAAAAAATGAGCTTAAATGATTTTAGCAAATGGCTGCAATATAACAAAGAGTGAAAAATTTAAGGGGGTCTGAATACTTTCCGTACCCACTGTATATAAAAATACGATATTCTTTGTGTATATTATAGTACAGTACCAGTCAAAAGTTTGGACAGTTTCCCATTCCTGTGTCCAAACTTTTGACTGGTACTATATATAGAGTACTATATTATATACATAAACAGAATATATATACATAAACACATTTATTGCAATGATCACTCAAATGTGGTGATCAAACACTTATAATGACGTGACAAAGATATGTAATGGAGGCAGGGCATTTAACAATTTAACAATAAACTTTATTATCCAAAACGAGTCTGACATCAGTGCACTGAACAGTAAAGGTGAAGTTTATTTAACTTTATTTCAATTCAATTCCATTCAACTTTATTTCGTTGAAGTTTATTTCACTTCAGAACATTCATTCACGGATTTGCGCTACTGTCTTCACCAGTGTTAATTTTGACAGGCATTTTTGATTTAGTCTTAGTCTTAGTCTTGAGATGAAAATGCTTAATAGTCTTAGTCACATTTTAGTCATTTGAGTCTTTCATAGTTTTAGTCTCGTTTTAGTCGATGAAAAGTCATTACATTTTTGTCAACTTTTAGTCATTACTTTTAGTCAAACTGCAGTTACCGACATTTATTTAGGTAGATATTTTATATGTAGTCTTCTAACAGAAATTGTCATTAATTCTTCTCTCGTTAGACCAAATCAATTAAGCTCATGAGAAATGAGGAGATCCCCCCCTCATAATGTAAAGCACTTTGAGTGCCCAGAAAAGCGCTATATAAATGTAAGGAATTATTATTATTATTATTATTAAATTTGAATCAAGGATTGAATTTGGAAAAACTGGAATAAATGATGACAATTTTCATTTTTGGGTTGAGATAAAAATTAAACAAATTTTTCAGATACAGTAGGTTTACTTAACATGTTTACATTTATTTAACATCTTTTGTTGGTTAACATTAATGACACAGATAGGTATTTAATTAGGAATGCTGTCCCTTTAAGACGGAAGGCATGCATGTAATACTGACACACATTGTTTTCACCCACCTATTTACGTTCACTTAAGCCATAACTGACTGTATTTATGTGAGATACTCTACACGATGGACGTTTGGACTGCTGTGTGTGTATTTGAGCACTGAGAACTGATCGCGCGCTGTGTGAGAACTGAAGAAGTGGAGCGTGCGCGAGAGAGAGCACTTCTATCAGCGCGATTCCGCCTCTCCCGCCTTCACTAACTTTAAGTTAATCGACAAAGAATTGTGACTCCCGGGAAAAACGGGACGTCAGGTCACCCTATCCCTAACCTTAAGCCATTGTTTCAGATCGCTAGTTCGCGTTTTGGTAGCCTATCCATTCACTGCGGCTACCATACTGAGACTAGATATGCGAACGCCCCTTATCCGATCGCAATCCAATGACAGGGATGCATTTTATAACATTTAAGTCCCGTCTCGTCTTGTTAACGAAGACGTGGCATACATTTCGTCATAGTTTTTATCATCAGATATTATTTTTAGTTCGTCAACGTCATGTCTTAGTCACAGAAAAATTGTTCGTTAACGAATATTTCAAATATTAGTCTTCGTTGACGAAATTAACACTGGTCTTCACACACAAACGAAACTTACTAGAGAAGTGTGAAGTGTGACATAATATACCACTGTAAATAAATACAATTTAAATTCACATCTTGTGCACTTTAATGCCCTTTGAATGTAACATGTACGTTCCCTTGGAACTGGAATCATGGTGGAATATCATGTGAAGTCCACTTCGCAGGGCACTTACGGTCGAATAAGACAGCGCTTGAATGCTGCAGCCTGAACAAGAGACCTCTTTACTGAAGTTAAAGTGTTGGCTGATGTCATTATCCCGCGGATCTCCACCAAATTCGGGGGATCCCTTCAGCTCGAGGAGCCCTCTCGAACGCCACCCTCCGTGCCTCAGTAGCTCCCCGGGATCGCCAGATCGGTCGGCGCCCAACCGCAAATTTAACCGCCCGTAACTCCCGGACCCCGGGGACTATCGACGCAGGGATGGTCTCATTCGATAGGGGGCCTCGAGACGTACACTCGATTCGGCGTTCGAGAGGGTTCCTCGAGCTGAAGGGATCCCCCGAATTTGATGCGGATCCGCCGCACTGTTACAGAGAAATGGCCGTTCAAAGTTTCAATGGTATTCCATACACTTAGGCTTTAAAGCGTTTCATCCAGGTCGCCAGTAGCAAACAATAGAGCGTGCTCTGCTGGACAAACTATGTAATTACACCAAACTATGTAATTACAAGCATTTTATTTGCGTTTTATGTTCTGTAAAAAAATGTTCATATCGGTGGCATATCGGCGGCATATTCACCGATACTGATATATATCTACGACAGGCTCATATCGGCCGATAAAATCAGCAAAACGATATATCGGTCGGGCTCTACTGATAACTGAATATGCTGGAGTTTGTTTTTGGATGAGCTAGGAGAATTTTTCTTGAAACCCTCCCAAACAACATATGGTGATGTAGGTGCTGTTTGAGAATTTTTTTTAAAGGTTTTCTGACCCCAAGACTCAACTATTTTCTGCAATTCTCCAGCTGTGGTCCTTGGAGAGTCTTTAGCCACTCAAACTCTCCTTCTTCCTTATGTAGTTTTAAGCTTTATCTCAATTTAATTTAAAATTTAGTATGAAATTAGGCTATATTTTCTTGCTGAAGAACACAGGAAGCTATATGACATTTATTATAATGGGTTTATGTGAAGATTGTTTTAAGTTCACTTAAATTAGAAGTTGTTTTTTAAAGTCTAATAAATGTTAAATTGATAGCTCTTAATTATACTGTAATGTTGAATGGCTATAAATAATGGTTAAATATTAGGAAAAGACACTAGAGACATCAGCTGGTATCAGTGATACTTGCCTTCAGTCATAAAAAAGATGGCATTGAACAAATATTAAAAATATACTTTATGTTGTTTCTACATTAATTTGAAGATTGAATGTGAAATTATTGTAATATAAAAGTATAATTAAAAACTTTAATGTTAGGTGGGATTAATCGTGATTAATTTCGGAAAAATGTGTTATTAATTATTTTATTTTTTAAATTGAGCACTAATATATGTATATATATATATATATATATGTATATGTATATGTATATATCACATTTCATTTATTGAAAAAATATATACCAGTTATAATATATGTAGAAGATTATATATATTTATTATTTTTTAAATAAATAATACAACTATTTATTAATAATTTATTATTATTAATGAAATAAAAATTATATTTAATATAATTATGTATTGTGTATATATAATTATATTACAATATATTTTTAAAATATCTATTTCATATATAAAATTAAAAATGGTTATATACACACATTAAATAATATTTTCTATATTAAATATATATGTATATACATTTATAAAATGTAAATTAAAATGCTCAAAGTATTTTTGCAAAATTATATATATTATATAAAAGTAAATATCAGTTAATACAATGCTTTTACTAAATTACACATATTTTGGAAAATACTATATAGTGTACTTACAGTTACAACATCTACCGATAGGGGCTGCTGAAATGAAACCCCATGTTAACATAATAATGACATTAAACGTCATTGGTTCTCACGTGTCTCATGACAAAGTTTCAGTGCAGAGTAAGAATTTTAATGAATAATGACTTAAATTTTAGCCAGTTCCTCACACAAAACATCATGTGACTTCAGAAGAGTTGAAATGTAGTGCACTAGTCATATGGACTGATTTATGATCATGCTTAGAGCTCAACAGTTTTACTTCCCATTCACTTTCATTGCATGGAAGGAGCCGGTTTGGTCTTGATACACATCATCTTTTGTGTTTAACAGAAAAAAGGAAGCTATACTGGTTCAGAACGACATGAAGGTGAATAAATGATCTCAAGTTTTATTTTTGGGCCAAATTTCAATTCCCCAACTTAAACCTATTTCCAGAATTTATGACACAGACCACAAAGAAGGGATTTCATGTGGTACATGGAAAAATAAAAATAGTTAAGATATTAAACCTCAAAATATATTTTCCCTGTGAGATGTTCTTCATTCATGTAGCTCCATAAAATCTTCATTCGTGTAGCTCCATAAAATTACAAAGAAGGGAAAATCCTCTTCATCACGGCCGATGAATCAGTGCTTTCACTACTGACACGCATATTCTGTTACCACACATATCATTTGTTGGAATTTAAAAGCAACATGTTGGCTTTCATTTCCATGCTGGTTTGCAAAGGCAAATCAATCTTTCATTTTCAGGATTTAACTGACATGGTCTGAAGGAGATTTTGTTATATTACACCCTCCCTTAAAGGGATAGTTCACCCCAAAAAATAAATTCTGTCATCATTTACTCACCCTCATGTCGTTCTGAACCTGTATGACTGACTGACTTCTATGGAAGACAAAATGAGAGACTGTCAAATCTCATTCATGGTCACGTAAATTAAAATATGCCAAGTTTGATGTGAGTGATGTTGAACGCCATCACTTACCATATCACATGACTAAATATGTCATACAAAGTTTAGCTCATGTGACAAATATGTCAAATTCAGGTTAAAAAAAGAAGATTATAGTGAACAATAACTTAAATTTTGGTTTGTTCCTCATAAAAATGTTTTAGCAATGTTTTGCTTTATTTTTATAACAAATAAGCACATTTGATCACACTCAAATGATCATTATTGTAATGCAAAATAATATGATTTTAATATCTTAATTAAGGGATATTTGACTCCTGAGCTTTTTTTTCCCCCATTGAATTTAGCATAATGTAGAAAGAGTACAAATACTACCATGATTTAAAAATTTTTTTTTTTTTTTTTTTTTTTTTTTTTAGAGAAAATTGTTCATTTTGTGGAAAATGCTTTATTGTCTTAACTTATTTTGTTTCTTATAAATAATTTTTTTCTTTCATTTTTTGCATTATTTTTATTTGATTCTTATTACTGTAATACAATATATTAAAAATATTAAATGGATTTTTTTCCCCATTTAATTCAGTATAATTTAAAGATAGTACAACAAATACTACCATGATATATGAATAAATATTTTTAATTTATTTATTAATTAATTAATTTATTTTTTTGTATTTATTTAGCGAGAAAATAGTTTAATGTGATTCATTTTGGAAAAAAAGATTCTTAATTGTCAGTAACTTAAATTTTGGTTTGTTTCACATAAATATGTTTGTGCATTATTTTGGGTTTATTTTTATTACATTTAAACACATTTCCCTGCTCATTTTAATGTCTTTAATTAATTTATATTTGACTTCTGAGTTTTTTTTGTAATTCTTAAAAGTTAATTAGATCATTTCAAATCATTAAATGGATTTTTTTCCATTTAATTCAGCATAATTTAAAGGTAGTACAACAAATATACAACCATGTATACCATGATATATAAATTCTTTAATAGTTTTTTTGTGTGTTTATTTAAAGAGAAAATGGTTTAATTGTTCATTTTGCGGAAAATGCTTCATTGTGTTCATTGTCAATAACACTTTGATGGCGTTTTTTTTTATTTATTTATTTTTTCTCGGAGCTCAACCAAACAAAATAAAATGGCATGAGTTTGAAACGACACAAGGGTAAATAAATGTTAACAGAATCGCCATTTTTGACTCTTTTAACACAGCATCGACTGCAGGAAAACTGCTTTCAGCGTGGCCTCACAGTCTACACGCAGATGGAAAACAATAAGTGGGGGGAAAAAAGAAAAAAAGATCAGGATTAATTAGCACGTTTGTCAGTTTGCAGGAAACATAGTATCGGTTTCATGCCCCTCGCATTTGCCCGCCACCTGTTGAACATGATGATTAGGCTGATGTCTATGGGCGGCTCGTAGAGTGGGTAAATGAGTGCGTGTTGGTGAGGAACAGGAGGGGCTTTTGTCATATTTATATCAACAATGTCGGACAAAACGCTCTAATTATCCCCTTCTGGCCCGGCTCGTCTTACGGCTCCCAGTCCATTTGCCGTCCTGTCCCAGGGCCAGACTGTGCAGGCCGCTGTTCTTAAGCACATCCTAATGACAGCTCTCTTTCAGTCCACAGGCTTTATAATTGCACAGGCTAACTTACAGACATTATGTGGCATTAGTCCAGAGAGCTCATAAAGGGGGGTCACGGGCAGGTCTGCTGGATGATCACAATGCATGTGGCCTCAATAAATCTCCGAAGTGACAACAGCGAGAGGTCATATTGCTTGGATCAGGAGGGAGCGAGAGATGGACTTAGATCAGATCGACTGGAGAGCTGGAGGAAAGCGCAGAGTCGCATTTTATGATCTGAAATTCTTTGTATTGGGCAAAAGAAAAAAGTATCTTTGAATATGATGCTTATTTTGAATTACTTTTGTAACAGCTAAGCATATTTCCCCACTCGAATGATAATTTGCAGTACAAAAAAATTTGCAATTGCACATGCAATTCTCAACAGTGATTTTTATTAGACTTTTGTTACCGCAATACAATAATTGAAAGACATTATGCTGAATTAAATGGAAAAATTTCGACATACTAGTGCAATGATGATGTATGCATAAACACTGCAATTCTTTTTGGATTTATTTAAAGAGAAAACGGCTTAGTTGTTTATTTTGGGCAAAATGCTTTATTGTCTTCATTGTCAGTAACTTGTATTTATTTTTTTCCTCATAAATATGTTATGTTTTTAACAATTAACACAATTCACAAAAGTAATTCACAAGAATTTATTAGGTTCTCAGTACTATAATATAATTATTTAAAAACATTGAAATGAAATGGGAAAACAAATCAATTTACTGTAATTCTCAAGAATGTTTTTCACTAGATTCTTATTACTGTAATACAATCATTTAAAAATATCTGACTGAAGATTTTTTTTCCATTTAAATCAGAATAAATTAAAAATAGTACAAATACTTCCATGCATAGATACTTTAACACTTGACATTTTAGTAATATATTGTTGTTTTGTGTTACAGTAATGAGAATTTAGAAAAAAAGCTTAATTGTATTGAAAATCACACATTTTATTTATGCAAAATAGAATTTATATATTTAATTTTTAAACTATATAAATATATATAAAGTGTTTATTTAAAGTATTTAATAAATATATTTGATGTTAAATATACATTTATATTTATATAAATTAATTTATATATTTTAATTTAGATTTTTTTTTTTTTTTTTTGGAGTGAAATGATATGACCTGGACATTCAGAAGACATCTATCTGAATTCATTTTTTGAATCCATAATGAGATAATTAAACTATAAAAATATGGAAATTTAATATGAAACCTATTGTTTTTTTTGTTTGTTTGTTTGTTTTTATCTTGAATTATGATATCAACAACTTTGTTCAGATTCCTTTGTTAAACAAATTGAGAGTTGTTGCTGATAAGTGATATGATATCCTCAAAAACACTAATGAACTATGAGACTACGGAAATCGCTAATTGGCTGAGAGCAAACAAAAACCTAACGAAGGAATTTCAGAACATTACGACAAACAAACAAATCAAGGATTCATAGTTGAGCCCAGCGCTGATTTCATTTCAACCTGTTGGTTCACTGGCTGTAACTGCCCTTTCTGCGCAGGATTGATAGACTCTTTCTTTTTTCTTAGGGGAATTATTAAGTTTGCCCACAAAACCAGTGCAAATATCTCAGCGCTGACCTGCCGGATGGCTTTGGAAGGGCAACCTCCCAGAGGGACGGCATTGGGAGCTTAATTAGAATGTCAGGAGACACTTTCAAAGTAGTCTGAGATGAGAGTCCACTCCAATGGGAAACCTGAGACGATCGTCTTTCCCAGTTCAAGGCAAATTGTTGAATGGGATCAGACGCAAGGAATCACAGTGAGTCAAATGGGATCCATAAAGAACAGCACATGGGGGGTCGTCTTTAACAGTTTGCGTGCACTAAAATCGTAATGGTACAAGAACATGAGCTATATTAATACATGCTCTCACAGTTTACCCGAAAGAAAATAGAGCAGCTATGTTAATGACATTGCGATAAAGATCAAGAGCCACTTTGGAGAGGTTACCCAAAAATCTGATTACACTCTAAAAAATGCTGGGTTGTTTTAGCCCAATTTTGGGTCAAATATGGACTAACCCAACTTTTGGGTTAAAAATTTAATGTAAAAATTTAACCCAACAGCTGGGTTAGTCCATATTTGACCCAAAGTTGGGTTGAAACAACCCAGCATTTTTTAGAGTGTACCATCAGTTTACAAGTATTTTCTGTGGAAAATGTTTGACAAATAATTATAGAATTAACCAAGCACAGGGCTCGACATTAACGCTTGTCCGCTTGTCCGGGACAAGTGAATGTTTTGGACGGACAAGTGAAAGAGAAATTTACTTGGCCAATCGGACAAGTAACTTGAAAAAGTCAATACCAAAAACAGTAATGACTGCCTTTATTTATGATATAGCCTTTGTTATAGGGGTGTGCGATATATATCGTTTACGATAATTTCGTAATTGTTGTTTTAACGAGTGTATTGCAAGAATTAAACAAAACTCACATACAGAGTGCACGCATACATTCCGTAAAGTCGTCTAGGTTAGACTAGCGCACGTGCGTTCTTTCACTGCATGATTCAGTACTACAATGCATGAAGAATGATCAGAAAATTCAAGATATGGGAGCAGAAAATGTATATTTATATAATTTCATATAGTTTCACACGAAGATCGAGCGTTTTTTTTTTTTTTTTACTCCAAAAACCATCATGATTACAAATGTGATTTTATGCAACAGTTCAATAAACAAGAAGTTAACATTAAGAGACTTACGTTTTAGACACCATATTTCCTGTTTCTGCTCTGTTTCACCAACAAAAATAATTCCAAACACAGCCACAGCACTGTTTTGCGTCTATGAGCAACATGATGGCGTTTCGTGCCTGAATGAATCAACCCTTTAAATGATTCGGTTCAGTCGCAATGACTCACTTATAAACAGTGACTTGATGCCACCTACTGGTGGTTTTAATTTCACATTTACAGTATTTTTTACAATTTTTTAATAATTTCAAATATCAGTATTCAACGTTTTATGAATCAAAACATTATTTATTCATTTGTAACTGCAGATTAAAGCATTGCATGTCCCTCAGAGCTGCATTAAACAATGGGTAAATGTATCTATTCCACTTCAGATGCAGCTGAGTTTCCTACATTGCAAAGATGAATTTTGTTGATACTGATTTCATTTGTTTGGTAACAGCCCAAATGTCTTTTTTTAATTGTCTGATTAAATTGAACTAATTAAAAAATTTAAAATTTAAGTTTGAAAAATCATATATAAAAAAGAAGTAAATATTAGCATTTTATTTTTAAGTTTAATATAAAATAATTATATTTGTAATTAATACTCCCTTTTTATTTTAAAATATAACAGTGTTATCACACTTTATTATTTTATTTAAAAAGAAAAATCTAAACTAAATAAACTAAATGTGTTTTGTATAACTACAATAAATAATTATATTTATAACTCAATTAAAAAAAAAAAAAAAATTCTCTCCGGGCAAGTAACTTTTATACTCGGACAAGTAAATGACAAATTTACTTGTCCGAAGGCCAACCACATGAGAATGGTTAATGTCAAGCCCTTGTATTTGATCAGAAATATAGGGAAAAAACATGAAATATGAATTCATTTTAAAATAGCTGTTTTATTTGTGAACATCTGTTAAAATGTAATTTATTTCTGTGATCAAAGCTGAATTTTCAGCATCATTACTTCAGTCTTCAGTGTCACATGATCCTTCAGAAATCATTCTAATATCTAATTTTTATCAATGTTTAAAACAGTTGTGCTGCTTCATATTTTTGTTTTCAAGATTATTTGATGAGGTTCAAAAGACCAGCATTTATTTGAAAAATATTTTTGGTAACAAATGTCTTTACTGTCATATTTGATGAATTTAATAGTTCTTGCTGAATAAAAGTATTAATTTCTTTCAAATGTTTGTCAAATGTACATTTTTCAAATGTACATGGTTTACAATTTATTTAATTACGTTTTAATAATATCATAAAATAAATTAAGTAAAAAAACTACATTTTTAAACTTTTTAAGTCTTTAAAATTTATACATATTTGAGTTGAATATTTTAATAAATAATTTAAACAATTTTTAAAGTATTAATTTATTTTAATATTTTTTATCATTTTAAAATAATTTTAATCCTACAAAAAAGTTACAGTAATGAGGAAAAATTGCTTTATTGTCTTTAAAATCATGTCAAAATTGAAAAAATATTAATGGTCTGAAAATAATCTTCATTTTCTTTATGCTAAATATAATTTCTATATTCAATATATAAATTATATAAGTGTGTGTGTGTACTTGTTTATGCTACATTGTGGGGACCAAATGTCCCCACAAGGATAGTAAATCCTGAAATTTTTGACATTGTGGGGACTGGCCTGCGGTCCCCACGAGGGAAGAAAATGAATAAAAATAGTAAATGATGTTTACCTGAAAGTGTAAGAATGCAAACAGGTTTTCTGTAAGGGGTAGGTTTAGGGTTAGGGTTGGGTTAGGGGATAAAAAATTTTTTTTTGGTCAGTATAAAAGTAATAGAAGTCTATGGAAAGACCCCACAATTCACAGAAACAAACGTGTGTGTGTGTGTGTGTGTGTGTGTGTGTTTATATATATATATATATATATATATATATATATATAACACACACACACATACATATATATATATATATATATATATATACACACACACACATACATACATACATACATATACATACATAGTATATATGTTAAAAGTGTGCATTTTTGTCCCACATATTTAAATATGTTTAAACTTTTTTTTTTTTTTTTGTCTTTGAAAAGTAACAAGTCACTTGTGTCTTTTGTGCCTCATTCTTCCAGTCTTCTGCAGTGGCTCCACTGGTAGCATCTCTCTAAGGTCAAGTCGTTCGTGACGGCCTCCCTGAAGCGGCAGCTGCTCGGTATAAGGTTACGATTTCACCTGTGCGCGGCAGTAACTGGCTTGTCATTGAGGAGCGGGTAATTATTCAACACGTCAGACTGCAATGCCTGCAATGTTAATTACTGTGCGGGCTCCTCTCCGGGCAGAGAGATTAAGCCCGGGAGCAAAGGCGCGGCACTCATTACGGTCACACCAGCGCAACATGTGCAGAGGACAGCCAACTCCCGCGCGGTCCCTGAATGAGTATCCAGTTCGCCACCAGATGATACTTTATCATTCCCACACCATGTTTTATTTTAGGTCAGATGCGTAAGATTTTACAACTGAGCACGTAAAATAGATTAGATAGGTTCACTTTTGACAAAAATAGCAGCTTAATGTTCAGTTAGTGAGGAGTTGGGATTTAGGGTTGGGTTTGGAGCTGAAGAAATGTTCCAGGTTCAACATAAGGTTTATCCACAATTGCATAATGTCGCCTACCACAGAAAATAACATTAAACTTATCTGAATTCTTTAAAAAGAAAAAAAGTATTCAAGTGCTGTGCTGAATGTGCTGAAAATCCTTTACCAATTTTTTTTTTTTTTCCCAGTTAAAAATGACCAACCATTTGCCAGGATCTCCAAATATTGGATTTAATCTTTTTGTCACCTAATTTTCTTTCATTTAGCATTAGATTTGTATTTCTTTTTGGAACTGATTGATTGTAGACTTGATTGATTTATGCTTATGCACCTCAGTCTTTGAGTTAAAAAAGCATTTGTGGATCATTTTGGTATAAGTGAAAGTCGTGACGTATTGTCAAGTATGGTGACCCATACTCGAAATTGGTGCTCTGCATTTAACCCATCCAAGTGCACACACACAGCAGTGAATAGTGAACAAACGCACACACACACCGTGAACACACACCCGGAGCAGTGGGCAGCCATTGCTCCAGCGCCCGGGGAGCAATTGGGGGTTCGGTGCCTTGCTCAAGGGCACCTCAGTCATGGTATCGAAGGCAGAGAGAGTGCTGTTCATTCACAATCCCCACCTTCAATTCCTGCCGGTGCGAGAATCGAACCGGCAACCTTCAGGTTACAAGCCCGACTCCCTAACCATTAGGCCACGACTTCCCCCTTAAGCTTAAGCTTAGATCATTGAGGCCTATGATCAATCAGCTCCAACAATAGATACAAAACCTGTGCTAGTTAAAGGAAAACAAGTTGACAAAAAGATTGAATGCAATAATAATGTATAATGTGAGATTTATAAGAAATTTTTGTAGTCAGGAAATTATTGACCAGGAACACCACAAGAGTAACAGGTGGGGAAAAACAATCACAAAAAATTACAAAAATTATCAAAAAATGTTGAGAAGTTGTTGTATCCTTTGTGAGCAAAGTCTATGGCCTTCTAGTTTTTAGGTATATTCCTGTGTTTGGATTTTTCTATATCTGAAATATCCTTTTTGTATTTCTGAAAGTGTAGTTCGTATTTGTAGTTTTTGAACCAGAAACAACACCAAATGAAATTATCAGTAGTGCTTAATTGCAAACTAAGTTTCTGAACACTGTCTATATTTCTTCTATTAATCAGACAGATTGTGTCAGGCTGACTGTAAAAAAGGAATTGTTTAGAAAATGTAAAAAATTCAACTGAATGCATTCAGATTTTTAGTTTCTCTCAACTATTGTCTTAAAAATTGTCCAAAGTAACATTACTTTGTTTTGCCAGTTTGAATTTGTTCATTCACTAAATGCAAAATGCCTCATTCATCCAATAAATTCACCAAGGCAACTACAGACTGTCAATTAGTAACACAATCAATTATATAAATATGTCCCAAATAAGCTCCATCTTTCAAATTATGTCAGTTTTTTCAGGAAATTCAAACAATAAATGTCACTTTGATGCTCTTTGATGTGGCGCAACAGATCGCTGTATAAAAGCCTCAGTTCAAACAGCAGCGCTTCTTAACATCGCAACACAAAAATAACTAACAATAGTGGCAAAACAATAGCAAAAGTCTGCAAACACCAATAATCAATAATCCTGTAACAGTAACCGCATTATTTATTGCGGGAACTCACAAACTCTTAACATTTCAGCAATATCGTTAAATTTAAAATGATTTGTTTAGACAAATGTGTTAGTCTCTTGGTATAACATGGGCTTTTATGTATTTTAAAGTAATTATATAAACATATATGTGATGCGATCTGGGAAAACCCATCGGATGTCGCGCTAGGACGTTTTCAGGAAATTCGAAAAATAGGTCGAATGTCAATTTTTTAGTATAAATTAGGTTTTCATTAAATTATTATTTTATAACATCTTGTCTATCATCTCTGAAAATATCTTGGCAAAATTCACTTGTTTAGTGCAGAAAAATAGCGACTTATTGCAGCAAGCAGAAAAGACTGTGTCTTTGTTAAGAATGCGCTACGGAGGTGCTTTCTCTTAACACCACAAAAACAGTTAACCTATCAAAATAAACCACATAACATATAATAAAGGTGTATCAATGCACATTTATTGCCAGTCCTGTGTAAACTTCGCAGTTTTTTAATTAATTTATTTTTTTAATATCGTGAGATGGCGGAGCGCGAGAGAACAGTCTGAAGTAACGTTAGCTGCTCACTAACGAATCTTGCTCATCTCAGTCTGCTCAATCTTGGTTATGTCAGTGTCCTAAATGATGTTATAATGGATTATTTCACATCCAGAGATGAAGGATCTGATGAAGTTACTAAAGATGATGACAGTCTGTTATATGCACAGGTGCGCAAACAGTTGCGCTGCGCTCGCTTTTCTAACTGTAAACTACAAGGTACACTATTTGTGCTATCTAAACATACAAGGGGTGATCAAAAGTTCAGAGACTATGCCCATTATAAACAACGGAAAACTGTCCTCTTCAGGGTAACATTAGTCTGTTTGTGTAATGATGCAGAATAGTGCTCCTGTCAGACAGCTCTCGTTAAACCCGTGAAGTGAAAGTGAAACCCGTCGCACTTTAAACCCATTTTTCTCAAAATTCCATTCCTGAAAATCATAGCTATCAGCCAATTTCAGATAGCTATAACTTTTGTTACGCTCAAGTTATGGACAAAATAAAAACAGCTTTGGAAAGGGGTTGAACCCAAAGTATCAAAGTATTGGTATCAAAACCTAAAAAAGGTCAAATTTCACCATGTGTTGGGTTTTCGTAGATCGCATCACATATGGCTACCAAAATAATAGAAAAGTTTATTATGTTTCTAATTGCTGAGCAAAAAGTTAATTAATGAACTAGTTTAGTAAACTAACGAATGCAAATTGCAAAACAAAGTAGTGTTACTTAAGACAACCTAAAAATCTGAATGCGTCAAGTTGATTTTTTAGGTTTTCTCAATATTTGTGAATCAAAAGGTCCCGTAAACTGTAAAAAATGTAGTTGTATTTTTTTTTACAGCACTTGTGGGGATTCGCATGACTATTGTTTAATGCAGCGCGTGACTATAACATGATTACAGTTATGAACGGCGAATTAGAACGAACGCAGATGGTATTACAATGATGACGACTCAATCCTCAGGTTCATCTTTACGGATCCACCTCACCAGTATTTTCAGTGCTGTGAAAGATATATGGCTGTCCTGACACATTGACATCATCCCTTAAACATCTGCTGCTTAAAAAACTGTGACATTGGTGGAGAAGCGCCGTTGCAAAATCGTTTACTTTAGCCCTCGGCAAGAGTTACAGTAGAGAGGCACAGCAATAAAATGACGAGGCCTTTCCCCTTCGATTTTATGGAGTTCTGTGATAAAATTAAACGCTGGCCATCTCTTTGACAGATGCATTATATGCACAGACGTTGTGAATGAGACTGAAGTTTTTTTAATGATTCAGAATGATTTGCAATCTTGCTTAAGACATCAAACTGTCAGCTCATTCATCTTTCGAAGTAAAAGGGTCCCTTGCTTTTGAAGCAGTAAAGATATGAACACTGGGGGGAAAACTTTATACAATTTCCACTCGAAATAGGAAGCTCGGTCCTTCTGGGAGACACTAAATTGAAACTAAGGCTGTTTCTGATGGACCACAGGATATGCCTGCAAATTTAGACATATCAGAATGGCAAAAAAGTCTGTTAGTGCCCATTCATATAAACTGAATGGCTTGTAATGTTCTTGGCCCCTCGGAGGATATTCGCAAGGTTGAGCAGCGACAGCAGGAAGAGCTGAATGGTTTTGACATAACTTTATTTTAGTGTTCTACAGGTTTTCTCTCCTCCCTACGGTTTAATGGTTTATTCCGCCGGGGTCCAGAAAGGAAGGAGCTAAAGTCCTGCTGCTCGGCTTCAGAGAGGATGTCATTTCAAGATAGGGGCCGATATTTTTTGGTATTTGTTAGAAAGCGTGTCAGGCTAGAGCTGTGCAGTTCATCGAAATAAAACCCTAAACGCAAATAGAAAAAATAGCAAAGGCTGCTATTTAATTATTTTTATTTTTTTCTATTTTTTTGTATTTTTTTTTCCTTTTTCACTGACACAGGTCTTTGAAAAAGACAAAGTCCTGATCATAACTACCAGAAATTCATTAATTTTCAGGATTTTAACCCTTTACATGCCCTTTACATGCCAGTTTGTTTGCATAATGCCACTATACTACACCAAAAATGAGTATTTTTCATATACCAAATGCTAAATGAAAAAGACAAAAATGTGCCTGAAGACACACAATGGTTAAAAAGTCATAATTTGCCCTTTTGCTCACATTTATTTATTTATTTATTTATTTGTTAGATAGCGTGTCAGGCTAGGGCTGCACAGTTAATCGAAATAAAACCGAAAACGCAAATAGAAAAATAGCAAAGGCTGCTATTTAATTATAGTGCTTCTGCGGGTCTTAGCCTTTGTGCATAAAACTTACACAAAAGTCCTTAAAGGACAAAAGTTCCATGTCAAAAAAAAAAAAAAAAAAAAAAGGGTCATAAAAATATGATGTTTTTTGTCCACTTCCATTGACAGAGGTCTTTTTTTTTACCAACAGCAGTCCTGATCATAACTACCAGAAATTCATTCATCTTCAGGATTTTAACCCTTTACATGCCAGTTTGTTTGCATAATGCCAGTGTTGTTGTTTTTTTCTTTTCTTTTCAAAGGAACACCCAAAATAAGTATTTTTTAATATACTAAATGCTAAAAGAAAAAGACAGAAATGTGCCTGAAGACACAAGGGTTAAAAAGTCATAATTTGGCCTTTTGCACACATTGATTTTATTTATTTGTTTTTGTATTTGTTAAAAAGCGTGTCAAGCAAGGGCTGCACAGTTAATCGAAATAGAACCGAAAACGTAAATGGAAGAAATAACAAAGGCTGCTGTTTAATTACAGTGCTTCTGCGGGTCTTAGTCTTTGTGCATAAAAGTTACATAGAGGTGCTTGGAGGACAAAATGTCCATGTAAAAAAAAAAAACATAAAAATATTATATATTGCATTTTTTCCACTTTCATTGACATGGGTCTTTTTACCAACATCAGTCCTGATAATACCAAAAATTAATTAATTTTCCGAATTTTAACACTTTAAATGCCAATTTGTTTCCTTGCCACTGTTGTTTTTTATGAAAAAAAAAAAACCACAAAAACAAAACACACACACACACACACACACAAAGAAAAACCTGTATACCAAATGCTAAGCAGTTTTTTTTTTAAATTATTTAATTAATTGCTGTCTTTGATATGTCAGTGATTAGTAACAACATTAGTTTCAATGCATTATTTTTTTGTGCAGTGTGGGATTTAAAAGAAAAAAACATTTCTCAGTACACACATACAAACCACACTCTGAATTTAAAATTCATGCTGTTCGCTTTAGCACAGCCAAAATGATCCAAGAAAAAAAAGAAAAAGGCAAAAATGTCCCTGAAGATACAGAATGGTAGGGTTGAAAAGTTGTTTTCACCCTTCCACAAATTAAGAAATTAAGAAATTAAGAAATTAAACAGTCTTAAATCAGCGCAGTCTTACATTCATAAGGTCATGGCATTAAATGTTGAACACACTGCAAAAAAATCTGCATCTTCATCAGTATTTTTCTCTTATTTTCAGTACAAATATCTAAACATCCTTAAATCAAGATTTATTTGAGATGCGAAGTGGAGATATTAAGTCTTGTTTGAGAAATTTATGCTTAAAACAAGAACAAATATCTGCCAATAGTGTCAGAAAAATAATTTAGTTTTTCCTTTAAGTTGATTTTCTAAGCCCATAGCAAATATTCTTGTTTTAATAATAAACTCACTTCATTTTGATGAATTTCTTTGTGTCCGCTTCCGTTTATTCCTTAAATTTTCTTTACTTGGTCTTATAAAGGTCTTTAAATGTCTTAAATTTACTTTCACAATTAAATAATTTTTTTATTTATTCAGAGTGAAGCGCTGCACTGTGTTCATCTACACGTGGGCAGCTCATTATTTCAGTGTCTCAGAACATCTCTATTGTCCAAAGCAGTTCACAGTAAATGCAACTCCACATGAACTTCATCACCGCATCTGCTCTGAGTTTGAGTCGCTTTAGCGTGCATTTGGGAACACAACATATGGTAACCGTCTTCCTAAACCTGTAATGAGAAGCTTTTTACAAAAGTACTTTAAGGGCTCCCTGCAGCTTGCCTTCAAAATAAAAGTTTGATGGTTTCATATTTGAAAATGAAGTAGTTAACTTCCATAAACATTAGTATTACAATTTTACAGTTATAATGTAAAATAAAATTATTGTACAATTATTTTTCAAATAATCTTGTTTATTTTATGGTGAAATATTACAATAGCCTAGTAATATTTTTATTATTTCTATAAGTATTTTTTTCTCTTTTGTATTTAGTAGTATATAGTAGTAGTAGTAATAATTACAATAATTACAAAATTATATAATTACAAAATAATAAAAACAAAAATTATTTAATTATATTTCATTAAAATACAATTATTATTATTATTATTATTATTATTATTATTATTATTATTATTATTATTATTATTATTATTCTAGTCATATTGATATGTATTCACAAAATGTTGGCCAAATTGCGTGCTGCTAGAAACAAGCAACACCGCAAACCTGCATTTTGTTTTAAATTGTATTTTAAATTGCAATCCCAATTTTTATCAGAAAAATTGTAATTTGTCTTTCCCCCCAAATCGTGCAGTCCTATGTCAAGCTATGAGATACTTGTAATTTAAAGTAGTTAAAAATATTTAGTGTTTTTAATAACCAAACAATCTGTGCGAAAAATCTGTTAAAGAAGTATCTAAACAAAAATATTAAAATAATTAAATGTCAGATAATCAGCAGTATTTATGCTGATTTAAATTTATACTACTTTTTAAAGCATAAATTTTACATGAAATCATTTTTTTTTAAGTTGAAAATATAGTCATGAAAAGCAGCATTTAACAAATTATTATATTAGTTCAATTTAAAATATAATTATTTGGTATATCACTACAAAAAGATGCTACATGATTATTTGTGCATTTTTTTTTTGTTTATTTTTTTTTTTTACTGTCTCATTTTAAATGAAGCATCTGAACAAACAGATTCACTAAAATGAATCAGACTTCCTAATGCTTCATTTGTTTTTCATAAACTGCACTTTTGTCGGATTCTTACAGAATCTTGCAAAGCAGGTTAGTTAATGCCATTTAAATTATCGGCATGCTTAAATCTGTCTACTTCAATTATAACATACCTGGTAGAAACTCTAGCGCCCCCTTGAACATTTAGGATTGATACCTTTCAACAGACTTCAACAGACTTCAGTTTCTGAGTCTTAAGAAAAGGAAGAGAGCTTTCTCCACTCAGGCAGTTATAATGAACTGAGCTGATGTTCTTGCCAGCACAGTTTGACCATTTCCTTTTATTTTATTGGTGAGGTTGGCTTTTAAAAGTAAACAAATTCAGGAAACGCAGCGGCCCAAACGGCTCCCTGTGCACTTCAAAGAGCTGCTCCATATGTTTTCATGATTTCAGGGCCACTGTGGCGATGTCTTTTGTTTATGTGTTTGCTGTACAGGTTGTTTTCTGGGCATCAGCACATGTGTCATTGCAGGGAAGGATGATGTCGGATGAAACTCGAACTGTCCGTGCAGTCATATGTTAAATCAGCATCAGAGATTATTAGCAGGCCTGCGTGGAATTAGCAACTGGATAGTTGCGATATGACATGCGATACTCCATCTGAAACTATTTTAGACAGCATTTTTTAATTATTACACATTGGCTTTTATTATGAGCTTATATTAATTGAGAGACTTCTTGGAATATTTGAAAAATTCATTTATTACACCGCAGGAGCATTAAAATGAACTAGTGAAGTGATTAAAATACAGTCATAACTCGTACAGGTTTAATGCTGATGTAAAAATGATTATGTAAATGACATGACTGAATCATTTGACTTTGTTAAACATTTATACAGTGAACAAGAGATGCATTCGTCACTGCTTTAGGGCTGATCTGGAATCTGGCTTTTTTTCTTCTTTTTAATAGGAAAGATTTTCTTTTGTGCCAGTTTCAGAAACTTTTAAGTATGGTGCTGATTTATTGACATATAAATGATACAGTTTGTGTGAGGTGACGTGGCGTTATGGCACACTCTCTCACACGTTACTGTAATGTGAACACATTTCATTTTCATTGCTAATGATTCTTAATGAGGTAACTAGATATTTTATTTAAGCCATTATGCCTTTAAATCCTCTTGGAAATTATTTCAAATATTTTTTTTTTTCATTTACAGACAAAGACGGAAAGCATTTTAGTTCTGGTGATGCATAATGAAGAGCAAAGGATGTGTTTTAGGTGAGTAATCCATCTGTGTATCTCACCCAGTGTTTTTTTTTAGTATCACTGAGATGTGTTATAGTTATTAATAATAGTTTGAGTTAGTTTTTATTTTTATATTTTCTGTTTTCATTTTCATTTTTAGTTATTTTTAAGTATTAGTAATTTTGTTTTGTTTTTTTGTTTTTTTGTCAATTTTATTGTTTTTGGTTTTTAATGTCTATATTTATTTATTTATTTATTTTTTTACAATTTTTGTTTCAGTATTAGTTATTTTAGTACATTTAAAATTAGTACATTTAAAATTTTAAATTTTTAGTACAGTTAAACTAATTGAAAATGAGAAATGTTGACAAAATTAAGTTTACATTTGTTTTAAAATATTAAATATATTATTTTATTTTAATTAATGTTTATTAATAATTTGAATTAGTTTTTTTTTTCATATTTACTATTTTCATTAGGGTTGTGCCGATAGACAATAGTATCATGTATCAACAATAGTCAGAGATATTGCCAGTGACGATGCCTTTGACGATATCAGCTAGTATTATCTAATTAATATTAGGACTTATTCGTTCCATTATATTTCTTTTTATGTATTTACAATGTTGCGCGTTATAACCAATCACACACAATTCTATTGCGCTTATGAACGCAATGGCCAATCAGAGGCGTTCAGATGAGTCATCGCTGAAACACTCCGTGTTTTGTTCAGTGTGGACTCTCACTGACTGAATTCTGCTCTCTCACGAATTCTCTCATCATAAACAACAAAGTGCAGATGTACGTGCGATGTAAGTATAAGAGATGTCTTCATCATACAGTGTAGATGGCATCACTGATTATAACGGGAGTCAAGTGATGGTGTTCTTTGAAAATGTAAATGCTCTTTGCTTTTTATTTTTCTGTAGCTGCTGTTTGAATAACTGAGAAAATGAAAGCATTATAATTGTTGGCATTATAATTGCATTATAAATGTTTTTATTAAATTTTTATCATGTTAAATACAAATTCAGTCATAATAAAAATATTTTATGACATGACATCCATATGCTGCTTGACTAAAAACACATAATGTTTAGATTACACTAACATACTTTTAGCTGTACCCTGGAGTTGGTTCACTCTGCGGCAATGAAACTAAGTAAATAATTAAATAAATTAGCACGATAATATCGTATATTGGTGATCTCACAGGCTGACCCTAGGACAATATGACTATGGAGCATATCGCCCAACACTAATTTTTATTTTAGTCAGAGTTATAGTATTTTTATGTGTTTTTGTCGTTTTTGTCATTTTTACTTTTCAGTTTTAGTTTTAGTACATCAAGATAAACTAAGTGAAAATGAGAAACTAAATGAAACTTGGCAACTAAATGAAATAAAATAAGTGTACATATTTTAAATAAACTATTTTCAGTAATGTTTATTAATAATTTGAATTAGTCTTTATTTTTATATATTTCTGTTTATGTTTTATTATTATTTATTTATTTATTTATTTATTTATTTTTTCAGTTTTAGTACATCTAAACCTAACCCTAACTCGAACCAAACTAAATTAAAAACAGAAATGTTGCTTTGGAAACTAACCGCTAACTGAAATAAAATAAGTTTTTGTTTTTGTTTTTTGGTGACAATTTTTTTTTAAAATTGGTTTTAGTTTTAGTTAACTCTAATAACCCTGATCTCAGCCACTGAGAATGATGGGTAATGTAATTTTGTCACACAATCCTGCCACCTCATAAACCAACTTTTCTTGCTTTATAGCTATTATTCAGCAGCATTACATAAAATGAGCACAAACTACACTGTACTACACTGGACACTGTACAAACTACGCTGTCAATTCCCTGTTAGAAAGAACTACATTTTTACATTTTCTGAGGTAACTGAATGGTGCAAAACTCACTGTCACGTTGTTGGGGATTTTTAGCATTTGCATGTATGCATTTGGCGTATGTTTTATCTAAAGCGACTGCATTTTTTCGTTCATGCACTCTGTAGCACAATCGCTGAAGTTTAATGGTTTTGTAAAATCCCTCTCTAACTGTGCACACTAGTAATCCTGATGCTTTTCTTGTTGGTAACACATTTTATTTTTATTTTTTACGTTTGTGTTGGACGACCCTCAGCGCATCTGCACATAAATAACAACCACTTATCTGTGCACCCATGAGAGCGTTCATGATAATCTGCCAAATTACCTCTTAACTGTCATGAAACGATAATGCGTTTAACAACAGTTCCTCTGCAGATTCTGCGGCTGATTGATGTCACTGCTGCAGCCGGCCTGCGGATGTTTTCTGTTGTTTTTTTCTCCAAAAAAGCGAGTTTCCTCCGTGACCTTGTAGGCTTGCTGTTAGGTGGCTTGAGAGATTTCCATCAGGGAGCCGTAAGGGTCTCCGAAGGCCCTTAAATTTGGGGTCTGATGTTCTGCGTGCACAGCTTGAGGATCTGAATGGACAAAGAGGAGAAAAGCTGCACGTCTGAAAGAAAACACCCTAGGTTTTCTTCCTCGCGTCAGGATAAAAACAGAGAAATACAAACTAATTTATCACAAGGCTTTTACAAGCCCTGCACGGCCCATATTTCACGCAGGTTACGATTCCCAGACCTCCTTTGTCCCATATTATCAGATTCACAACGCACTGAGCTCTGTGTTTCAATAACTTTATAACGTGTGACTCCACGCCGTCCAGTGAAATGTTCGTTTACACTTTGAACACCGGCCCATGAAATGAGTAACTCTTTTATAATATGACATAGAGTATATAGTAATGGAAACCAGTGAAAAAGAATCGACATTTACTTTAAGTCGTGTTCTTGGTCTTATTGCGAATGATTCATCAGTGCATGTTGTTATGGAGAAAAATGTCTTCATAATCTTTCAGCAAAACTTGATCTGACATCAGTTTTAGACATCATTGGTAAGCTGTTTGGTTAATATTAATGAACAGTCAAATAGCCAATTTGGCAAACTCACATTAATGTCTGAAATGTGTTGCCCAATTAAAAAAAAAAGTCTAATTCAGCTCCTTCTTTGAGCTTAAATATTTAGGATTAAATATTAAAAATATTTAATTTAATATAAATGTAATCAGTTATTAAATTATATTATTTAATATGAAATATATTTAAGTTAATACTTTAAAAATTTAACATGTTCGCATATTCACAGCATATTCACATGACATGCAGACAAATAAATAAACTATTGCAGCTTTTTTAGTGAGTGTTTTAATTTTAAAATAATTTATTTTAATTTTACATTTTTGTTAAATGTTAAATTTTTGTTATGTTTAATTACTTATTAGCTTTTTATCGACTCACAGTGTCAGGATTGTCTTGTGTGTCTTGTGTTTCCCTTCCTCTTGAATGCCCATATTTGGTTAGTTTCCTGTTCCTGTGTTTTTTTAGTTAATTATGTTCTAGTTGTGTGTGTTTAATTATCTAGTTACGTCGTGTACATATAGTGTGTTCTGCCCTGTGTTTCCTGTCGAGTATTAATCGTCACCTCTGTCTGTCATGTGGATGTTCTCAGGCTGTATGTATCTTGCCTGTTTTGATTTCAAGTAAAGACTTTATGTTTGATTCATTCCACGTCTCACCGTTCCTGGTCTCTGTGTAATCCGTGACAGAATACTCGACCTAAACAGAAAAAGTAAGCGGTGCTCTCTTCCCCGTGTTTTTGTTTTCTGTTTTGAAAAGTTTTTGTTTAGTTTGTTTTGTTCCCGCGGCTATGGATTTCGCCGCCCGCTTCTTCGAGTATGCGGCTAAGTTCAGTCAGCTGGCAAGGGAGATGCCGCTGGACGATGCGGGCATCGTCCACCTTTTCCGGCTCGGGGTAAATCACCACCATCCCGTGGATCTCCCAGACACCAGTCCGAGTTGGAGAGAGGCTATCTACTGGTGTCTGGGAAGTGTCCGGGCCTGGGGCGGAGCCAGCCCGCTACCGTCGGCGGCCCCTCCAAACCAGTGCCCGCACCTTGAACGCGCCTGCCAGAGCACCCTCCAGTGCCTGCACCTCGAACGCGCCTGCCAGTGCGCCCTCCAGTGCTCGCACCTCGAACGCGCCTGCCAGAGCGCCCTCCAGTGCCTGCACCTCGAACGCGCCTGCCAGTGCGCCCTCCAGTGCCCGCTTCTCGAAAGCGCCTGCCAGAGCGCCCTCCAGTGCCTGTCCCCAGTCAGGTCATGTCCCCTGTTGTCTTCTCCAGTCCTCCAGAACCCGGTCTTGTTGGTCATGTCTTGTAATTGTAAAAAAACAAAAAAAAAAAAAAAAAAAAAAAAGTTAAATATATTGTAAATAAATTTGGACTTTATTTATTATTATTATTATTGTATTTTTACTGTATTGGCATAAATAAAGTTTTTTTTTTTTTAAAGTATGTGTATATATATATATATATATATATACATATATATATATATATATATATATATATATATATATATATAGTAATAAAAATTATATATATATTTTTTTTAAATATTTGATGTTTTATTTTTACTATATTGGTTGAAATAAAAACATTGCTAAAATAAAAAAAGATATATATATGGAGAGATATACATACTCATTACAATAATACTCATAAAATGCAATACATTTTATATATTACTAAACATTATTTTAAAGTATAAATCTAAAGAATGATTGTAGTTCTTGGAATGAATATGTCAAGCCTGACATCTCTATTTTACCTGTCTCCAGATACCAACTATTGCATCTCGGCCATATGGGAACGCAATATTGGAAGTGCTGCTTCAGTGGATTCCTGAGGAACCTCCTGTTACCGTCACTGAACTTCCTGCCGAAAGTCGGGCTGATTTAGTGCTCAGGTTCGTCTATTCCCACCGTCCCTTTTGTGGAATTATTTATTGTGTAAATGGTTTTAGGGTTTGTAAAGGAGGGGGAATATACGTCCGTAGGCACTGCAAACATCTATAGTGACTGCACCGATTTCTCCCTTTTTTCCCATCTTAATGGAGGATTTATTTCTAAATGGAATAAAATGCTAAATTCTTAATATCAGCCTTGGAAATAAACTCCCTCTTGCTGGGCTTCATGCTCAGATAATAACTCAAAACGGCCCAAAACACTGGTAGCATTTATTACCTTTCCACAATGATGCTTCTCTCTGGCAGAATCCTGCAGAAAGCGCCGCCATAAATTTTATTACTATTTAATGTTTCTAACGGGAGTTGACATATATTTGAATGGAGTTGCTTCTTGAAGGAAAATCCCCGGCCTTGAAAAACAAGGGACGCATTAATCCAATCCCATTCATCTCAATTGCGTCTGAGTGCAATCTCAGTCAGTTTGAGTTGTTCTTTGGAAATACAGGCCGATTGCAACGTTTTTATGAGCGCAATAAAGTTGCCGTTCCTTACGGATCGCAAAACTGAACGTCGTGAGGATGTCTTTAAGTGCCTGTCTTGTAACTAGGGCGTATTGAGTGACAGATGCATTGAGGTTCAACTATAAAAGTGGCCATGATTGGCCCAGAGAAGGATCTTAAACAGACATTTAAGGTCGCAACCCGTGTGGCTGGTACAAGCATTAACACGCTGGTTTTGTTGAATGGCTAACAGACGGGATCCCATCAGTACTGTCAACTCGACTACAGGCGCCGGCCATCCGCACCATGCAGCTCAAAGGAACAGCCGTAATTTTTCTTCTTGTATCTTAAAAATCAACGGCCAAAAAGCTGGGAAAGTTTACCAGCTACATCCTGTGGTTAACCCCGATTCAATCCAGCCACAACGCAACACTGTAATAGAAAGACGCCTGTCGCGGGGAGTGAGAGCTGATTTATGTCCGTGTTTACTGATAACTCTCAGACGACCGCTCTTACCGGCACAGATCGCCACTGGACGTTCCCAAATATAATTCCGATAGACAAGATGATCGGAATCCCTGAGGTTGGTTAGGCATTGCAGTAGACCTCATCTGGAGTCGTGTGATTTTCTCTGGGGAAAACAGATGGGTCACGGTGTGTTTAGACATTGAAACAGTTTGGTTTCATGGTGCTTTTTATGTCTGTTTTGCTTTTAGGATTATGTCTTATTCCTGAAGCATTGAGCAGCAAGGCCGAACTCCATTGTGTTTGGGTTTTCTGCGTTTATTAACAGGCCCAGACAGAATCTGATTACATTTTTAATATATTCTACACTGATATTTGGAGAAAATCATGTTTTATTATTTGTTAAATGTGAGCCAAAATCATCACAATTAAAAGAACCAAAGACTTAAACTACTTCAGTCTGTGTGCATTGAATTTATTTAATACATGAGTTTCACAATTTGAGTTGAATTACTGAAATAAATGAACTTTTCCACGACATTCTAATTTATTGAGATGCACCTGTAGATGATAGATTTAAAATCTAATTTAAATTAACTAATTTACTGAATGACATAGCAAAGACTTATACATGGCTAGTGTTTACATATTTCATTTCATTCTGGAACCTGCTTGTTCTACAGATCTGTGTACTTGTGTCAAATGCTACTATTTTGACAGCGTTGATAACGTTTCTGACCGAATGTGCTATCCTGTCAGCAATAACCTGACCATGGGCTTTTTTTGATTACTGTCAGTTTAAGTGCCGGCGATGCAGTGTTGCCAGATATTGCTATTGAAACAAACAAAAACCGAAAAATAAATAAAAGTAAAGCCGAAATTATTTCAAATCTTTTGCAAATAAGATAATATAAAGATATCGCTGACCCTAAACTGCAACCTACTTTATCAACTTTCTAAAATGTCAAATTAAGTGGAAAAGACAAGTCCAAAACGCTTAAAATGGCTGGATCTGGCAAGATGCCTGCTGAGCCCGCACTCGCAACTCTCTCAAGAAGACTCGTTCACTCCGGCAGCGTCTTGCAGCAATCATTTTCATATCACGGACGCTAAAATTCTTGCAAACTGTCTAAACTGAATTATACATGTCATGCAGACATTCATATGAAGAGTTTAACAGCAAATTAGTCATTCAGAGAACAAATTTTATTTTTGAACATGAAAAATTTACCGAGATCCGGACCTCGGTGGCCTCATAGCTGGCTACGGGCCTGCACACACACACACACACACACACACACACACACACACACATATATATATATATATATATATATATATATATATGAACATTTATATAAAATATATAAATAAAAAAAAATTATTTTATATAAAAATAAAACATACACATATATATATATATATATATATATATATATATATATATAAATCTCATGTTGAATATTTACATAACATATAAATATAAAAAAATCTATAAAAATTAAAACAATTTTTTATATTTATATATGTAAATGTATATATAAATATAAATATAAAACTTATTTCTTAGATATTTTGTTTTTATATATAAACTGACATACAAATATAAAAATAAGATACAAATTGTGTGTGTGTGTGTGTGTGTGTATATATATATATATATATATATATATATATATATATATATATACACACACACATACATACATACATACATACATACAGTGGTCGCCAAAATTATTAGGACACTAATATTTTCACCAGCTAAAAAAATGTAAAAAATGGTTTTAAGTTTTTTTTAAAGTTATTTCTATCTTTTGCTGTAATGTGTCAGTAGGAAATATCAGTTTACATTTCTAAACATTCATTTTGCCATTAATTGTAATAATCCAGTGAGATTTTTGTTTGCTCCACATAGAGATCTGATCATCATCAGTCTGTCTGGAATGACGTGAAGAAACAGAACAAACTGAGACAGACTCAATCCAGAAGAACTGATGCTTCAAGAAACCTTCCTGCAAAGCTACAGTACTGTTAAAAGTTTTAGGCACTTGTGTAAAAATGCTGTAAAATGAGAATGCTGTCAAAAATAATGTTATAAATAGATTTTCTTTATCAATTAACTTCTATAAACTAAATTAAATCAACATTTAGTGTGACCATCTTTTGTGTTTAAAGCAGCTTTTGCCCTTGGTGCACTTGAGCAGAGTTTCTCATGTAGCTTTGTATGTAGTTGGTGAAAATACTAGTGTTCTAATAATTTTGGACCACACACTAAAAAAAAATTTATTTAAATAACATATTTATAAATAATTTTAATGTACAACTTATTTTTTTTTTATTTTTTTACATATTTTACTTATATATATATATATATATATATATATATATATATATATATATATATATATATATATATATATAAACTGAATATATATATATATATATATATATATATATGTATATATATATATATATATATATATATAAAATATACACACAGTATATATTTGTGTGTATAAATGAATATTTATATAAAATATATAAATATAAAAAACATTTAAAAAAAACATGCATAGTGATTTTTTTTAATGCATTATACATATATAATCATTTCTCGTGCAGACAATCATTTTCATATCATTCAATTATTTTTTTAATAATTTAATTAGTTTTTAGTATTTATTTCAGTATTTATATTGCTCCTAACATTATATTTGTTGTATATTTTAATATACTACTATATAGTATATTATACACCGGACGAAGGTCAAGTAACCAAAATGTAGTTAATAAAGATATATTTTTATATGCCAGCTGTAGTGTGGGGGATCCTTTTTCTTCTTTTTCCTAATAGTATATTATAATAAAATGACTGTCTTTACTCTGGATGTCAGCAATCCTAAAGTCCTGGAACTACATTTGAGCAGCTTCAGCGAGCCCAGACTTTGACAAGGTCAAAAAATCATTTCTTGTTTTAACTGGGAGCAGTTCTCATAATCTGGCAGAAACCCCACGGCTCGGCACGCATAAGATGAAGTGATGCGAGTAAACGAACATTTCTACATCTTAATAAGGTTTAAATCGTGGTTGGGATATTGTTGGATTATGTCATGGGACACTGGGTCTCACACATCGAGTCCATCGAGACTTTACAGCAATCTCTATTCAGGAAAACCAGCACTTGACCGCTTCTCCAAGACTTTACATCTGCTTAAATCAAGACTCGACCCGAGGGCTTTCAGTCCTATTACAATGAAAGTGCTCAAGTTATTTTCATTATGCTGCTTGAAAAGGATGTAGAATCAATTTTACAGTTT